>CAKOAT010157377.1:402390-452390 GCA_932364175.1 Eruca vesicaria subsp. sativa | reverse complement strand
TCACTCATCCAACCACCCCACATGACTCAGAGCTGATGAGTCTTCACTCTTGCATGATCGGCCATGGAACAACATTCCAACAAGTCCGATCAGCTTTGTCTTCTAAACCAATGCATCTCTTATCAAGTTAGAACCAACACCTTGATCCATCATCTATGAATCAGATCGTCTATTCTCAACCATGATCAGATCATACACGATCATCTTAATATATAGACATGACCCCAATCTTATTAGTGTTTGACCCTCAAACCATTGCCTATGGTTAAAGAACTCAACACTATTCACGATAGACCATCACCCCTTATATCAAGCATTGACTCAACTAACAACCAATTGCCACTATGTGGGTCCACGCCCTACACAATGCAAGTGGTTTCCTTTTATCGATCGCACCTCTTCGGACCCGAATAATTCGTACCCTTTTAGACCTGAACCATTCACACCCTTTCGGACCCGATCCCCTCGCATCCTTTCGGACCCGAACCATTCGCACCTTTTCGGACCCGAACCATTCGCACCCTTTCGGACCCGAACCATTCGCACCCTTTCGGACCCGATCCATTCGCATCCTTTTGGACCCGAACCATTCGCACCTTTTCGGACCCGAGCCATTCGCACCCTTTCGGACCCGAACCATTCGCATCCCTTGGATCACGTCATGTTTGCATCCCTTGGATCCCGATACGTTCACACCCCTTGGGTTGTGAGACGTTCGCATCCCTTGGATCACGACACGTACGTACCTCTTGGATCACGATACGTTCGTACCTCTTAGGTCACGATACATTCGTACCTCTTAGGTCACGATACGTTCGTACCTCTTAGGTCACGATACGTTCGTACCTCTTAGGTCACGATACGCTCGTACCTCTTAGGTCACGATACGTTCGTACCTCTTAGGTCACGATACGCTCGTACCTCTTAGGTCACGATACGTTTTGCTACTCGCAACCCTTGGTATCTCGTACCTTTTGGTTACTCGCATCTTTTGGTAACTCACAACCTTTGGTAACACATGACTCTTGGCAACTAGTACCCTTTGGATGACACTCCTTGATGGCACTTCTTGGCGACATCCCTTGATGGCACCCTTAGGTGGCATCCCTTGATGGCACCCTTTGGTGGCATCCCCAGATGGCACCCTTTGGTGGCATCCCTAGATGACACCCTTTGGTGGCATCCCTAGATGGCACCCTTTGGTAGCATCCCTATGGATCCTCGTTTATCATTGGGGGATCTCTTTAGGACGTGTGTCCATTGTCTAAGACTGAATCCTTTGATCTCTGGTAGGCCATCCTATATATAGGAAACCAAAGGCCATGTCCAAAAGGACACATCTCTTCCAAGCATCTTTTCAGAACATATCTTGGCCATCGATTTCAATCAACGGTCCAGATCGCAACTGTTGGATCTTGGAAGTTTCTAGACAAATCTAGGCACGTCCAGCAACATCTAGGCATGTTAAACTCAAGCCCAAACTGATTACCCAAGCCCATGGCCCGACAACAACAGCCCATCAGCCCATAGCCAGCCCTGGCCATCAAACCGGCCCGGTAACCTCCCAGACTTGACCCAACGGCCCAAAACCCAAACACTCAGTTCAGCTAAGATGAGCTGATTCCCAGCTGGTCCAGCTGAGTGAGCTAGTAGTCCAGCTTAGGGAGCTGACTCTACTCAGTGTGAGCCCGCCAGAGCTGAGTCTTACCCCGTTCAGCCGATCGAGCTTCCCGAACACTTCACCAAGCTGCCGTATTACTCGCCTAGCTTGCTTATCTTCATATTATTCTCTGTTTAAGTCCTTTGGTCCATTCCTTGACCAAGGCTAAGCTTTACCATGATCTATTCTGATCATTCACTTCATCACAACTTGTTCATGATCAATTCTCATGATATGAACCAAAGCAGTCTGGTTTCTATTGAACGTCTTGGCCTTACGTCAAGTTTCAGGAACGGAAACATNTGGTCCATTCCTTGACCAAGGCTAAGCTTTACCATGATCTATTCTGATCATTCACTTCATCACAACTTGTTCATGATCAATTCTCATGATATGAACCAAAGCAGTCTGGTTTCTATTGAACGTCTTGGCCTTACGTCAAGTTTCAGGAACGGAAACATGACACTTCAGCTATGTGAGCTGATCAATGAGTGTGTAGGTAAACCGAGCTGGGCTGAGCTTCCTCGAGATCCCCTGAGCTAGGTCGACCTGTCTCCACACCTCATCCAGCTACCCTTTAACTTGTGTAGCTCCTTTTATTCCCTTTCTTCCCTTATTTGGATAAGTATCAGCTCTGTGATGTACTTAACCACGTTTCTGGACCATGATAAGCTTGTCTTTAGGTTTCGTGACCTGACTGACGCGTCTCCTCGCGCCATGGTCTGTCCAGACGATCATACTCAGGACCAGGGACATGACAAATCCCACGCAACCTGTTCATCACCCCGCCTCGATGCAGATTATGTAGCTACTATTGTTAACCGCAGATATTGGGAGGTTGGAGGAACAGATAAAGATGCTTGGGAAACCTTTACTAACTCACAAAACCTTTTGCGGAGTAACATTGAAGACATGTTCCAGAGTTTGCAAAGAGAGATTCTGAAGTGTGTAACCTCATCTTGCAACCCTCCACATGTTCCTCCACCGCCTCCTTCACAGACATATACTCCGGTTAGCGTGAACAACCAGGTCGGTGCCAGCACCCCTGTCAATGCGTTTAACATAATCCAGAGCACCATGCGGTTTGCTAATCAGGATTTATCTAAAAATTGCAATATAGTCTCACTCATCCATCTTGAATTCTACTTTTGTTTTTCAGTCTTCTCATTTGTATTCTTTTGTCTGTGTTAGGCTCCTTTGGGTGATCAAGGGGACACATAAGAAGCTAGCAATGCTGTTCCAAACATCAATACTGGGGAGAAGAACTGGGAAGTTTGGGATCTTCGTCGACACGACGGTTTAGTTTTCAGTTATTTGCTACTCATATGCTATTGATAAAGTAACTTTGCCAATACCATGATTTTGATAATGGGTAATCTCTTATAATGTGGATCGCTATCTTAGAAGAGTATCCACTGCTGTTGGCTTGGATAAAGTCCTTTTTGTATCATATATTTTTAATGTTTTTTTTCTAAAAAAATCTTTACATTGCATCACACGGTGCTATCAAGGTTCTGCATACATTAGAAGAGTTGTTTCATTTCTTTTAATCATATACATTGTATCGTTTCAAGAGGTGTTCCTAAACAAACAAATTGTTTGCTAATCTTGTCCTTATCCAGCTCCATGCGAACATCACGTCTGTAAATCACCATTCCTCGCAACCTCCTGATCACGTTGTCGGTAACACACCCCCATTTCCAATCTGGTTCTTGGATTCTGGATCATCACCATTACATTTGTGCAGTCCGTCCCAAAGTGCTAGAAGTTAGTGTTCTGAAATTATGCTCTCCATTGTGGAGATCAAAACTTCCAATTCTGCATGTAAAGAAGACATACGGTTTTCTCCATTTTTAGCTCTACAAGTTGTTCTCTTCCTGAGCCATCTTTCCAAACCCAACCATATCCACTGCGATCTGCTCCAGATGTCCATGATCCAATCCACTAGAGAAATATTTTGAAAGCTTAGGACTTGCGTATTTGTGTGTGCTTCTTGATCCACTTCGATGGCTTTTGTATTTGCTTCAACCCACGCGTTGCATTCACTTTCTGCATGTGTAACCAATTCAAGCAGATTTTTTGAGATACCTTTGAAGAGTTTATCATTTCGCGCTTTCCATAGGTACCAAATTATCCATGGATAAAGATTCTTATCTAGGCCAGGTTCTTCAATATCATTCTTCCTCCAAAAAAAAGAGTCCAAGTTTTTTGTAAATATGCTTGATGTTGGAAAGATTCTTAGACATGATGGTGTCAAGGCAAGAGCCCAATTTTGTAGCGCAGGTGAGCATTCAAAAATAGTATGGTTAACTATGGTTAACTGACTCATCATGCTTCACATTTCATGTTACCTCTACATATCCAGACACAACCTTGCATTTAATTGCTCTTACATGACTAGTGTTTATAACATGAATGAATTTTTGTAAGAAAAGCCTCAACTGTCCATGTCGTCAATTTTAAATAGGCAAGAGCAAGATTGGGATAGCTTGGGGACACAGAAGTTATTAGGTTTTTGGGAAAATATTTAAGAGTTTTAGATAAGATCGAGATGAACAAAATGAAGCGAGTAAAGATGGAGAAATGTGGATAAATAGTCTCTAGTATCAGTGACTTCATAACCTTTAGCAGAACAAAGATAAAAGAACAAACAGAAAAATCGAAAATAAATGGTCTGCATATCTCTTTCTCCCCTGCGTGTGGCTGAGCTGGGTATTTTCTATTTATAGCTTGTTCTTAGTAGAGAGAAAAGGTATCTAAGAAAATATATCAAACAAGTATTATTGAGAACACTCTTACTTATATCTTCATACCGGTCATCAGTTTCTACAAGTTCACGTAACACAGTATTGTCATGCAATGTACATGGGCTAAGTGTTCTCAAAGGTAATTAGTGAAGAGAGCTCTAAGTAGCAGCAGCTTGTTGAGTTTTTTAATGGTGTCACTGCGAATATTGGACCACATAATTAGGCGAAAAAAGCCAATATTGGTCGTTCTCTGAGTACAATAATAGCTTGGTACCCAACACGTGATGAAACGAAAGATAGATCTTAACACGTAACATATGAAAAATGAGGGAAAATAGGGGAAGATGCGAAAAAGAAACAACATTTAACAGAGGACTTGCTAAATGGGGTCAAGCTTAGAAAAAAATGTTAACTGGTTCTATTAAGTAGCCGTTGAAGTTGTACCAGAAACTTGTACGTAATAATAGAACAGAGGAAGAAGAAACAGAGTTAGTGGGCCTTGATAGTATGGGCTTGAATTGTGTGAAGAGCAAAGGCCCACATGTGAAGGCGGTAAATATATGTTTGACTGAAGGAGGTAGAAGATGCAGACAAGAGAGTACGGAGATGAAGAAGATGAAGCCAGCTGGTGGTGTGGTCCTGAGTAACCAATACGCTCCTCTTGTGTCTTGTATCTAAGGGATATTAATGATCCACGTGTAACTAGATTGAGCATGGTTACTAGGGTTTCTTTCTATCCTTAAGACTATATAAAGTCATCTCTTGTAAGATCTGAGTTGTGTTGAAAGTTTAATAAAAACAGAGTTTCCATCTTTAAATTGTTCAAAGTTCTTCATGGTATCAGAGCTTTAAGAACCTTAACAGGTCGCTACTATGGCTGAAGCTCCGAACCCCTATCCGTTCCCTACAAGTCTCCATATTACAAGCTGCGTGACTCTCAAGCTAAATGAGAATAACTATCTTCTGTGGAAAACACAGATTGAAGCTCTACTCAGTAGTCAGAAGCTTCTTGGTTTTGTGACAGGACAAACAGTTGCTCCTGCAGAAACGGTGACTAATATCGTGAATGAAGTTCCTGTAGTTACCCCAAATCCAGCCTTTGAAGCGTGGAAGTGTAGTGATCAGTTGGTCAAGTCTTGGGTGTTTGGGACTCTTACGGAAGAAGCTCTGGGTCATGTTCATAACTTAAACACTGCACAAGACGTGTGGTTGGCGCTTGCTGATAACTTCAACAAAAGCTCCGTCGCTAGAGAGTTTGACATTCGTCGTCGGTTGCAACTTCTCTCTTCACGAGGTAAAGAGTTCTTGGTCTACTGTCGTGAGTTTAGGGCTTTGTGTGATCAACTTAGCTCTATTGGAAAACCTGTTGATGAGTCCATGAAGATTTTTACTTTTCTGAATGGACTTCCTCGTGAGTATGACCCTATATCCACGGTGGTTCAAAGTTCTATGTCTCGATATCCTCCCCCTACGTTTCAAGATGTGATCTCTGAGGTAACTGGGTTCCATACAAGACTTCAGTCGTATGAAACGCCAGCGGATGTCACTCCCTTCACAGCCTTCCAAACGCAGAGATCAGGTTACAACAACAACCAACGTGGTCGTGGTTACAATGGTGGTGGTGGTCGCTTTGGAAACAGAGGTCGAGGAGGTGGTTATTCTACTAGAGGAAGAGGCTTCTCACAACAGGTTAACTCTTCTGGTTGGAATCAAGCTCAGGGAAGTACTAACCGTCCTACTTGTCAGATTTGCGGACGTGTGGGACACACTGCTCTCAAATGCTGGAACCGTTTTGATAATGCATATCAAAGCGATGATGTTCCAAAAGCTCTTGCTGCAATACAAGTATCTGATGCTACTGGAAGGGAATGGTATCCTGACTCGGCAGCTACAGCGCACATAACTGCTGCTGCATCTTCCCTGCAGAATGTTGCTCCGTATCATGGTCCAGAATCTGTCTTGGTCGGAAATGGAAATCAACTTCCCATCACACACGTTGGATCTACGGTCATTACCACTCCACAAGGTAGTATTCCCCTACTTGATGTTCTGGTTTGTCCGGGAATACAAAAGTCTTTACTTTCTATATCTAAACTATGTGATGATTACCCATGTGGTGTGTTTTTTGATGCTAACTGGGTCTATGTCATTGACCTAAACTCTCAGCGAGTAGTGACCAAAGGACCTCGTCATGAGGATCTATATATGCTGAAGAATGCAGAGTTTGTTGCGTTTTACTCTAATAGACAGGTGACTGCAAGTGAGATGGTGTGGCATCAACGTCTGGCGCACACAAACCCTCAAGTTCTTCAGTATCTTATAAGCAGCAAGGTGATATCAACGAATAAGAGCAGAACACCCTCCATTTGTGAGCCTTGCCAGATGGGGAAGAGCTCGAAGTTACCATTTTTTTCTTCTATGTCTAATGCTTTGGCACCCCTTGATCGTATCCATTGTGATCTTTGGGGGCCATCTCCTATTGTATCAAACCAAGGCTTTAAGTACTATGCTATTTTGGTTGATGATTTCTCTCGTTACTCTTGGCTCTTCCCACTTAAAGCTAAATCAGACTTCTACCAAGTGTTTGTGGCGTTTCAAAAACAAGTTGAAAATCATTATGGTCTTAAGATAAAACAGTTTCAAAGTGATGGAGGTGGTGAGTTTACGAGTCAAGTGTTCAGGAATCACTTAGCTGCGTGTGGTATCCATCATCAGTTGTCTTGCCCTTCAACGCCTCAACAAAATGGTCTCGCAGAGAGGAAGCACAAACACCTCACCGAACTTGCCCTTGCAATGATGTTTCAGAGTAAAACTCCATTCAAGTATTGGGTGGAAGCTTTCTACTCTGCAAACTATGTCAGTAACTTACTCCCCTCTGCAGCGGTTGAATTCAAGACACCCTATGAGTTATTAAACAAACACAAGCCTGACTACTCATTCTTAAGGGTCTTTGGTTCAGCTTGTTACCCTTGCTTAAGACCATATGGGAAACACAAGTTTGATCCAAGGTCTCTGCAGTGTATATTCCTTGGATACCACTCTCAATATAAAGGTTATCGATGTCTGTTCCCTCCAACTGGACGAATCTATATATCTCGCCATGTGATCTTTGATGAAGGCATTTTTCCTTTTGAACATCGGTACAAGGATTATGTGGTTCCTCAGACAACACCTTTGCTTCAGGCTTGGCAATCTACTCCCCTACCAACACCTCTCCTTCCTACAGTTCCTCAAACCGCTCCTGATCACCAACCTGCCCCTCCAGAACCTTTGCCAACACCTCCAACAACACCTGTTCCTGTTTCTCCTAGACCTCCTCCAGCTCAGGAGACTGATATTCAGTCAGATCGGGTTGAAGCTACTCGTGTGCATCCAATGACTACTCGTCTGCAACATGGTATCAGCAAACCAAATCCTCGGTATGCTCTCCTAACACGAAATGATGTTCCAACGATTCCCAGAACCATCACTGCCGCATTGAAACATCCAGGTTGGAACAACTCGATGCTGGAAGAAATGGAGGCACAACATCGAAATGGCACAATGTCTTTGGTTCCTAGAGAACCTCATATGCACGTTTTGGGGTGCCGTTGGATACACACTATCAAGCTCAAAGCTAATGGAACACCAGATAAGTTGAAGTCTAGACTAGTGGCTCGGGGGTATGAGCAAGAGGAGGGCGTTGATTTCATTGAGACCTATAGCCCAGTGGTTCGGACTTCAACCATCAGAGTTGTCCTCAATGTTGCCGTTGTAAAAGACTGGAGAGTGAGACAGTTTGATGTTAAGAATGCGTTTTTACATGGTGAACTCCTGGAAGATGTCTTTATGGAGCAACCTCCTGGCTTCAAAGATGCAACAAAACCAATGATCCACGTGTAACTAGATTGAGCATGGTTACTAGGGTTTCTTTCTATCCTTAAGACTATATAAAGTCATCTCTTGTAAGATCTGAGTTGTGTTGAAAGTTTAATAAAAACAGAGTTTCCATCTTTAAATTGTTCAAAGTTCTTCAAAACTGAGCATTACGCTGATCTGTTACCGGTTCAAAAAAAAAAGAACCATACTCTCTCCTCTGCTTCATTACTTGATAACGTATGTGCAATGCGGCTTGCTTTTTTCATAATCTTTGGCTGAAGTACATGTTCATGAAATATCTTGACGGGTTGAATCCGCTTAAGATCACTGCCAGAATAAATAAACAAAGCTAAGATGATGTTTACGATTTTTCAAAAAGAAGAATGTGTTTTGTGTTTTAATGTTCAAAAAAGAAGAATGTGCGAAATTAATGAATGATCTAAGCTTACGGATAGGAGACAGGACAATCACGATCCCGATTGGGTAGAGGAAGAATGTTGTTCGTTCCAAAAATGGAAGCACTGTATGGATTCATTGACAGCAAGCAATCTTGTTAGCTCAAAAGTAATTCTGGAAGGAAACTATAAAATTTCTGAGAGTTACCTTCATATCCTAGGAAGTTAAGATAATGGTAATACGAAGCTCCGACCATGAAGAGCAGATTCGATAGCAGTAGAGGGATGAATCCGTGAGTTACCAGGAGTGGTGATAGGAAATAATGTACTACTGGAGAAACACAAGAAGAAATAACTAAAAAATGTATTTATTTACAGAGATTGCGGTTTGAGAATTGAGTTGTGTGTTAAAGATGGTCTAACCGTAAAGCAGCACAAACATTGGAAAGAACGAGTTGCAGTGAACATCAAATGTATACAGCCTACAGAAGTATACATTGAAGGCAAGTCATAAACAAGCTCGCATAAATAGAGAGACACTATGATATGGAACATGGATACTGAACCAACGAACACGATAAACAACAAGTTCTAACTCATCCTAGAGAGTAAAAGAAATATCATGTTCAGACAATAAACTTACCATTCAACGCGTTGTTTCACCACATGACTGTTTGGAGCCTCTTCACGCAGGTAAGAGTTCGTCAGAAACCTGGTAATCCATTTCTCAAGTCAGAGAGACAACGTAGACTTCATACAAGAAACCACTCAAACTGCAATAGAATTACAAGAAAGGAAACTATAGAGAAGGATTCAGGTTCACGCCAGAGCAATTCCACAAAGCTAGCAACGTTCGTAAGAGGAGATTTAATACTAAATAAACATCAAGCGTGTATGTATTGCATTCCATTATTTATCAAAACAGAAATAAGATCAGATAAACAGCCCATATAAGAATAAGACTAAAAGTGGCACGGGCAGCCATACCCAGACACAACGGAGCAAAACTAAGTAATATAAGAGTTTTTTTTTTGTCAAAAAAATAAGTAATATAAGAGTTTGCACGAACAAATATCCATGTCTAATGCACTGGTGGAAAATACTTACCAACAGCATGTAGCTATAACTGCTCCGGTAATTAAGAAATGAGTGAGGAAAACTGACACAACAACGACAACAGCATGAGAGCCACTATGGTCATACCTGAAGCAAGGCCAATAGATTACAATGAACAACATTTAACAACAGAACAAAATCGTAACAAGGCAATAACTCTCACATTGAAAAATGCACATATACAAAAGGCTTACGTGGCACAATAGGCTAAAGTTGCGAACATAAGAAGCAGGTTACAGATCACAATAAAAGCAGGGTCATCACGTGCCCATTGGTTTTTTGTTTCTGAGAGACAGATTAAGAGAAATTAAAGTAAATTCACTTATGTTTACAATTCTATTCCAAAGTTTTAGCTTATTCTTAGCAGGCACTAGGATTAACTATATAGTCAAGACCAAGAGAAGCCAATAATAAAGATAGCAAACGAGAAAACCACAATGAAGATTCTTCTCCACAAGTTACATATTCATTATTAAATAGGTCCCTGACCTATGAAGGTGATATCACACAGTGACGGATCTAGATAATCTATTAAGCGGGGTAAAAAGTTTTTTGATGTATTAATAAATTTTTGTTTGATATATTTTTAATAAGGAGAACATTTGGAAGAAAAAATAAACTAAATAAAATCAATGTAAAAAATGGTAGCTGGGAACTTGAACCCAGGTTTAGTGGGGGCATAGGGAGAGATATCTACTTATTCAAATGCAAATAAATTCAGTTGTAACTATTGTGAGGGCAGTTGTCACCTTCTTGTAGTACATAAATTCGCCCATGATTTCACAAACAAAACATATTTATATATATAGTTTAACATTTGAACTATCCATGTGTTATTCAATCAGTGATTTGAAATCAATGATTAATGTTTTATAATCTATCAAATTTTAAAATTTTAAGAAAGTTTAAGTTGATGAATTTTGAAATCTCTGCAGTAGGCCTTAGATTTTGAATTCATTCATTTTTTCATAAAAATTCACAAGAGATGATTTGAAATCAATCCAAAATATAAAGAATTTTAAAATCATTAAAAGTTGAATAACACTAGATTTTAAATACTGTATTTAAATCATTCAATGAATAACACTAGAATTTAAAATAGAAATCAGAATCATCAATTGAATAACAGTGGATTGTGTTTAGATTTAAACTCTATTAAAATACATCAATGAATAACACCACTATTAAAGGATACTAGAGATTTTTCCGGGCTACGCCCGTGTTTTTGATTAATAATTTTTATTTTATTTATGTAATACCTATATATTTTGGCTATGTTATATAAATAGTAATTGTGAATAATATTCAAAAAACATTCTCCAAAACTATATAAGCACGTGTATTTTGTGTATCGGTTTGGTCTGGTTTGTTTTATTTTTCGATTTTTGGTTCTAGAAGATCTTTTCAGATATTTAGGAAATTCAGTTTGATTTTGGTTCAATTATTTTGGTTTTTGATTCAGCTTAGATAACAAAATTAGAAACCGGCCAATATTCAAGATAATCGGATCTAATCCGAGTTTTGTTTAGTTTCAGTTATTCGATCAATCCGGATTAAAAGGTAAAAAAGGTTTCAGATTAAATATAAGATTTTGGGGGTTTTGAATAAAAGCGTTGATAACTTAAAATATTTTTGGATGCAAAATATTTGGATAATTCGGTTTATAATTATATTGGTAAAGTAAGATTAGTCTATGAGAATAGAGCAGCATCTAGCGTGTTTAAGAAAAATATATAGCACAAATTATTATCTAATATTATTTTTACTATGTAAATTAAGTTAATATCTTGGATTCAACATTTAACTTGGAATATGTCTTAACATGTAATGATATAAAATTATAATATGACAATATGTCAATATACATGCGAGAGAATAAGTCATGTATCATTCATAAAATGTCATCAGTTTAAAATTTTAAATCTTTTACTTATATTCAGTATTTTAAAATTTGATCTGGATCCGCGGCCAAATCGTAAACCCGGTAATCCGATAGATAATATTGTTTTAATTTTAGAGAAAAGTCATTATATAAAAACCAAACAAAACTTACAAAACGGCTAAAACCCAAAACTCGGTTATTGCCACCTCCATTGATTGATCCAATAAATAACTTTTACTTGTTTGTTCTTAGATTTTTGTAATTACATTATTACAATTTGGTTTATTTTCTAATTAAGAAGTTAGATTTTCAGTTTTTACTAACGTTTTCCACTAACAATTTTGTATACAATCTTTATAGTTATATTTTATCACTATAACTTTTTCATGTTGCTCTTATCTCCTCAAGCGTAAATATTGCTACTAATTATGTTTTTTTTTTCTATGATTATCCAATCCATTTTTAACAATTAAAGGCCCATAACTATATTAATCTGAATTTACGCAGATTATTTTGGTTAATTAAAGAACCAAAATTACTAAACTTCTTCCAAATATTATGTAGGTTATATAGTATCCACTTTATAAAGATATTGCTTCCTCCACCATCGTAACATATACAAAAACACGAAATCACATTTTTTTAAGAAAGATAATTAAATTTATGGTTGTGATACAATTTAGGAAAAAGAGACGTTGCATAGAAACTAAAGTTACATGTGTTCTAGGGTATGGAACTTTATTCAATTGTTTCAACTGATGGAAAACACTACGCAAAAGGTGATCTAAAATCACATAATTGGTCAACCTGTGGGGGAAATTAATATCCTCGTCGCAGTACAAACTATTAGCCTTATTTCTTTATTTTCAGAATAATTACCATGATTTCTATAGTCTTGAGTCCCATATAGTCAACTCAGGCTTTGGGGAGGTGGCACTCTGTAAAGAAAGCAACTTCGATGCTACTAATTTAGTCATTTGATTAAATTAGGCTAATACATAGACTACTCACCTAACCTCTATAACTTCACATAAGATGCCACATGTACAGCAAATCCTTGTCCTTGTCATGGTAAGAATAGTAATGTTTTTAGTATTATAGTAGCCATTCAAAAACTCCCCAGAGAAACACAAAGGAAAGGAAGTTATGTGATGGTACTAACAAAACAAAAAGGATTCTCCCATCTGCGTATTCTCTTCTCAAACACATGTCACCGTATTCTCCTTCACACAATAAAAAGAACTCCAATACAAAGGACAAAACACTGCAAATAACTCGGCAACAGAGAGAATACATGTATGTAGTACATGCTTCACTCTGAAAAGAAAAAGAACAGACATTCATCGGGATTGTCAAGTAAAGAATCCAATAGCCATTCATTCACTTGTAGAATAGAAGCTAATGGTAATTTTGCTCCAATATTAAAAAGTACTTCGGATTGTATCTCATATGGTGCCTACACCATCATCACTTTATGGAAGTTATACACATTGACTGAGATATATAGTTAAAGGGGAGATATTAACCTATGCTGAGTACGAAGAATCTTATCATATAGGTTTTGAAAATGTGAACTGCAAGAACCTTCAAATAAAACATCAAGCAATATCAATATCTAATGTCTATGCATATACTAAAGTTGATATATTTGTGACATTACATGTGATAATCAGGATGTTTCAACCAATGGGTCATAGAAGTGATTGTAGCAGACAGAAGGATAGCAGTTCATATATTAAGAGAAAGAAAATAGGCAAATTTTGGAAGTGAGCTGTCGGGGGTATATTGCATAATCACAGCTTTGTTGATAAAACAACATTGTCACTGAAGAAAACAATATGAAATAGTTGCATTTAAACTGCATATATAACAAAAATGAAAAGGCGAAAGTAATCAAGATTACTCAAGTGTTTAAACAGCATATTCCGAATGTCGATGCAGTCCTCAACGTTGGCGAGTCCAATGAAGAAGCACCTGATTTTTAAAATCACATTAATCAAACCATATTAGCAAGGAAAATGAAGTAGATAAGTAGGAACTTTCTCTTCTCTGTGGAAGATATCACCTATGTTTCTCAATCTCTAAACCAATATCTCAAAAACTTGCTTTTTCTCTGTTAAGGAGAAATGCTGGTTTGTCTCAGGTTCACACAGCTCGTCTACACCATCTCCCATCCCACGTCGCTGCTCCATCCATTCCCATGGTCAGAAACACCCTGAAACTGTCAGAATAAATAAAAAAACTCAAAGTAAGTGAAACTAAATGAAAGAAGAAGGGATAGGAATCAAAGTGAATCAGAGACTTTTTATGCATACTTAGTACATTTGAATGAGAGATTTTTTACCATGAATCATCAGAAACAACATCAGTGAGATCTTTTCCTCAGTGTCTCTGTATTTTCCTTGGTTATCTTTGGCTCTCATTCTCCTCAGTCGCGGAAGAGGCGGTGTTCTTCTTGTTGATCTTGCGGTCGTCGGAGACTTGAGGATTACCTTTAGGTTCCATAGGATTCAATTGTTGAGAGAAATTATCAAACTTGTTTGAAAGAGGAAATAGGAACCGAGATTTATAGGAAGAGGAGTGGTGGGGAAGATGAAATGAATCCATTGAATAAGAAGAGGAGAGGATTGATTAGGGTAGATAATGGTGAAGTAATTAGATGAAACGAATTTGCAGGGAAAAAAATCAAAGAGAAGCGGGATCGCATGATGAATCGGAAAGGAAGCTGAGATCGAAAAAATAGGTTTTGGCTGGAGCCTTGGTTACTCGTCTCACAGATCCTTTTGTCTGAAAAAACCAGGCCGTTAGTCAACAAAGGGGACCTATACCTAAGAAAATTACATGCCCAAAACTTGTGAAATGAAGCATCAATCAGATGACGTGGAAAAATAGTCAATTCTCATTGGCATAATTTCCATGCCCACGTGGACAGCTTATACTCTAGAATAAATCCTTTTAATTAGAGTAGATTTTTTTCATGGCAAAAATTAAACCAATCACATTTTTTATCGTGTATATAATTTCTAACTCTAAAAACATCGTTTGATAAAAAGCCTAATACAAACCCATCTAAAACCCATTACAAAAACAACAGAACAAGACAAAGAATAATGCAGCGGCTAGGGCTTCCATGGTGACTCCATTGGCGATCTTGGAGATGACGGTTCTGATCGGGAATTTCCATTGAAATTTCGATATTTTTTTTCTCATCTGCTTCATCGACAGAGGGTGCGCGATCCGGAGGCTGGCTCGTTAACCTTTTGCACACTCAACCATAAGGACCCCTGTTTACGTCTTGCACACGCCCGACGGTAATACAGCATCTGACGCTCTCAACTGGACACGATTGCACTAGGATCCTTTGATCCTTTGTTCTCCAGTGTTAGGAGCCTTTGCTCCTGACTTCCTGGCCGATCCATACATCATCAGTGAAGCTCTGTTTTGTCGTTAAAAAACAGAGCACTTCCGAATCTCTTTGATTACGGTAGGGATGAGATCATTGGGGGTTTATACTCGACTCTCATGGCTGATAAGAAGGGAAAGGGAATCATGTATGAAGAAGATGATGAGCCATTCCAACTTATTGATGATGATGTGTCACACGTTATGAAGGATTTCAAGCTCTCATTGATTGGGAAGATTCTCAATCCTAGGAAGCAAAATATGGAAAAACTGCTTAATTATATGCCAAAACAGTGGGGGTATGCAAGATCGTATCACCGCGAATGATTTGGGTAACGGAAAATTCTTGCTGAACTTCACCTCCGAGGAGGATCTTACGTCCATTCTCCGCCAAGGCCCTTTTCACTATAATTACTGCATGTTTGTGTTAGTAAGGTGAGAGCTCATCGTCCATGACGAGTATCCCTAGATCATACCATTCTGGGTCACTGTAACTGGAGTGCCGTTGCACTTATGGAATGTTAAGAATCTGCGTGGTCTTGGGGGTATGGTGGGACGTGTAGATACAGTGGAGCTCGAGGAAGGGCGGATGCTTATCGATATTGATACACGTAAACCCCTGAAGTTCACAAAGATGGCTCGGAATTCAGATGGAGATGAAGTCACAATTAAGTTTGCATACGATCTGTTGTTCAAACATTGCACCAATTGTGGCTTTTTAACGCACGAGAAGGAACAATGTCCAATGAACCAACTGGGAAACACAACAAAGATTGGTGTTTTTGATCGTGTTCAGTTGCAGAAGGAGGGGGTTGCTCGACGTCTTGATGGTGCTCAGGTATAGAAGGAAGGCGAACAACAGTTGAGAAAACATTTGATACGCCCCAGCAACAAGGACAGTTTCGCAATTCCTAAACATCATCGGAAGGACGAGTCTTATGCTCGTTCAGGTGAGGGATATTCTCGTTATCCTCGCAAGGAGAACCGGGATGATCACTACCCAGATAGAGTGATGAGGCGAGGGAAATAGAGGCAATATAGTAGGAGCAATCAAGTGCCATATAGTCGAAAACAGGAGCTTCACTGGCGGGAGAAAGATAGTAAGATTGCTTCACGAGAAGTGGTCCTTTATAAACCAGATGCGTCTCAGAAGAATCATCATGGGGATAATGCTCTGCAACAGGTGGAGCATGAAAATGAAACATGTGGAAGATCTCAGTCACCTATCAAGAAGCTGGCAAGCAAAATTGTTACACCCTCTTACGGGAACGTTACAATCCGCAACAGAAGTATAGTAAAAGCTCTCACTTTCCCCTCGGAAAGTGACATTAGGATGAGTCCTCCACGTGATGCTCAGGTTATTGGGGCTCTGAAGGAAATGGGAAGTAACTCACAGACTGGTATGGAGGAAGAGGACGCTAATATGGATGATATGCTTGGAGAGGAGCTGATGGAGATGGAGCAAAGAAGTACAAGCAAAACTGAATCGTATAAAAGTAAAGCAACTGCCGAGGACAAAGCAAAAGCAAAGCCGAGGAGAGACGTAAGTTCCCGAAACAACATCAAGAAGAGTGCGACATGGGGTGTTCTCACAATAAAGTTTCATCGTATTCGTCGCGGCTCTCCCTCTTAGCGGCCAGTCTCTACGGCCTCAGGTCATCCTTATGATGATGAGGTGAAAGCTCAAGCAGTAGCAAAGAAGAAACGTTCTGGAACACACACAAATGATGGTTTGATGAGGTCCACTACCTCATCAAAACATGATTAATGAAGACAATCAGTTGGAACTGTCGAGGGATAGGGAACGACCTCACAATTCGACGCCTTACGGAGATATGTCAGAAGCATCACCCATGATTTGTATTCCTCTCGAAGACGAAGAATAGGAGGCTACTGTTGCAAGACATTCAGGCCGACTTAGGATTTGATCTCTTGTTTACCGTTGAGCCACTTGGACTCAGCGGCAGTTTAGCTTTATTTTTTATGGATGATTTTCATGTTAAGGTTTTATTTTCGAATAACATAATGATTGACATTGAGGCAGTCATTAATGGAATAAAAGTCTATATGACATTTGTTTATGGGGATCATGTAGTAGAAAGAAGAGATTTAGTATGGAACGTCTTACGTGGTTCTCAACAACAAGAAATTGACCTTGGTTTATGATAGGCGATTTTAATGAAATTACTTGTCATGAAGAGAAAGAAGGGGGCATACAACGCACAAATAGTTCCCTCTTGCCTTTTAAGCAGATGCTCAGTGACTGTGGTATGCTGGATTTCCCTTTTAAAGGGAACATGCTGTCCTGGGTAGAAAGAAGAGCAGGGAGTGCTACTGTTAGATGTCACCTTGATAGGGCTGTGGGGAATGAGGATTGTCATGAGAAATTTCCTCATTCCAAAGTGCAGTATATGAGGCTTTGGGGTTTGGATCATCGTTCAATCCTAGCTGATATTCTCAAAAAGAAGCTGCAAAGATAAAAAAAACTTCAAATTTGATAAAAGATGGCTTCAAAATGAGAAACTCAGACAGATGATACTTAAAGGATGGAAATCGCCGGATCTCCCACCAGATGCAAGTATTATGGAGCATATTGCAAGTTGCAGACGAGGTTTATGTGATTGGAAAATACAACATAATCTGAATTTAGAAAAAAACTGTAGAGGAGTTAAAGGAAAATGTGGACCAATTATCCTCCAACGATGATGCCACTACAGAGGAGATTGCAGCGGCTTTAAAAGATATGTCTGACATCCTTAAGGTGGAGGAGCTGTTCTGGAAACAGAAGTGTAGGGTGTTCTGGTTAAAGGAAGTAGATAGAAACACCAAATTTTTCCACGCTCTCACGAAGCATAGAAGAGCGAGGAACAGGGTAACCCAACTTTTGGATTCAGATGGGAATGTTGTAGAGGATGAGGAAGGATTGGTAGCCATTGCTACCAGCTACTTTCGACATATTTTCCAATCATCAAACCCGGAGGAGATAGTGGATGCACTTTCAGAAGTTACCACTACAATTACGTCAGCAGATAATGAGGGCTTAACAGCCCCGGTCACAGAGTGGGAAGTTAAGTTGGCTCTTTTTGCTATGCACCCTGAGAAATCCCCAGGACCCGATGGAATGACAGCCTTGTTTTACCAAATTTTTTGGGATATCGTAAAGGAAGACTTAACTCTTATGGTTAATCAATTTGTATTCCAAGGGACGCTACTTGCTGGATTAAATGATACCAACATATGCCTTATCCCAAAAGTAGACAAGCCAAATCAAATGAGCCAGCTACGACCTATTAGCCTCTGTAATGTTAGCTACAAGATTATCTCTAAGGTCTTATGCCAGAGATTAAAAAAAGTCCTACCAGATAGGGTTTCAGAAACCCAGTCAGCCTTTGTTTCTGGGAGACAGATATCATACAACATAATGATAGCCCAGGAGATGTTCCATGCCTTAAGAACAAAACCGAGTGGACGTAATAAGATGATGACTATCAAAACAGACATGAGCAAGACATATGACAAAAAGAAATGGTCTTTCATTGAAGCCACCATGAGAAAAATGAGATTCTCAGAAGTCTGGATAACCTGCATTATGCGATACGTAACGTCAGTAAAGTACAAGGTCCTTATGAATGGACAGCCAAGAGTGAATATTGTCCCGGAGAGAGGTCTACGGCAGGGGATCCTCTGTCCCCTTTCATTTTTTTTCTTTCATAATTAATGTAAATTTATAAAAAATTATAAATAATTATCACATATATAAAAACAGAACAACAATATTAATTTAAAAAAGTTACACTAAAATATAAAATTGTAAATAAAAATAAATAATTAAATATTAAACTAAAAACAAAATACCACACTATTTATAAAGTCATTTCCGTAATGGTACATCTTTGGTTACACAAAACTTGTTTGAACAATACTTTGATTTTGAAGGTTCTAGAGCAAATTTACCACACTATTAGTGTTTTGTAATAATTATGTTTTCATGTACCCTTTTGAAAACAAAATTGTATTAATTTTTTTTGGTGATACTTTTGATGTCTAATTCTAGTTTTAAAATGATATCAATCTTATTTTAAAATTTTATTTAATTATATGTGTAAAATTTGAATTTTAAAAACAAATATGAAATACTTATGAGATCTAAAAAATTGAAGGATTAAAATGATAAAGGAAAAAGATACTTAAAAATCATAAATGAGATATATAATTAATTGTAAAAATCAAAATGTAAATAAAAAAATAATTTTAAATTTGAAATTTAGAGTAGGGAAAATTCAAATATAAAATTTCACTCTTCAAAACTCTAAATTTAAAATTCATTTTTAAAGATAAAAAGCTCTATATTTGAAGTTATAAAGTTTTCTTTAGAGATGCTTTAGAGATGCTCTTATGCCTAGAGTATATAAACTTCATGTGGTACTGTTTTTAATGCTTACTTTCTGAGAAAATATTGCAAATTAAAGTTATAGAAGCTAACACCCTAACAGTGTCTCTTAACACATTTGTTTCACCTACAAGTAGAAGAAGAATCTACACCTCTAAGAAAAGACCTACGCCACCAAATCTGAAATGCTTTACTGAGATTAGGACACTCAGTCCCATGCTTAGAGAACCATCTGAACCATTCCATGAACACTTGATACTGCTGCTTCAGTGGCAGTGTTAAAAGTGTCTGCCCCATCCCTTCTTCCACTTCCCTCATGTTTAATCCTTTCTTGCACCTTTGCAGCCACCCGAAATCTAGCAACATTGGCCTGAACCACATTTCTACCAGCCCCGCTCTTGCTTCTCCTCGGCATTGCACTCTCCTTTTCCCCATTGCAGTGAACATTACCCCTGTTACTCTGCTTAATTCATACCTCACCATTGGCGACGCTTCCTCATGCATCTCCACAAGCTTTCTTTGCTTCCCCCATATCTCCACAAATTCCTCTGCTATCTCCCGGTCTATCATGATTTCCAACAGCCAATTTATGTTCACCACTTCCCTCGATATACCTTCAATCAATGGCTTTCCGCTCTTGCCACTACTTCCCTCTTCAAACAGCTTAGCAAGTGAATCCACACAGTACTTGCCTGCTTTATACATGTATTCCTTGTTGATCTCAGGCTGTTCTTTATCGTACACAGAACTTTTGCAAAGAATACCTTTCACCAGAATTCTGAGCTCGTTTCTAGGATTCACATCAGCGCAGGAGGTTATTGACCAAACCAGCTGATTCGATAAGCTTTCTTGTGTGTTTTCTGTCTCGTTTAAATTAAACCTGGCCAGAATTTCGTCAGTTGCAGCATCATCGAAGTTATAAACTGCAAGAAATCTCCTCAGTCTTTCCTCTTCGTCCTCTGTCCACGGAACAGCTTCAAGATATTTTAGACAGGAAAAGACGGCTCTAGAGAATTTGATTCCAGCAGCTACCTGTTAGTGGTCAAGATGCTTTTGTTAGCTCACAGTGATATGTTCATGGAAAACAATGAGAATCTATTTGACACACCAGAGAAGAGTAAAAATCAAAGTCCCACACAATGGTGTTCATAATGAAAGACAGCAACATACTAGATGAAAATCAACGAGCACATGCGGAAAGAGTTTCAAAGAAAAAAAAACTTTTGCAGTGGGCCCTCCACACACATCAAAGAGTCCCAAAAACATTTCACCGAAATGGCAGAATGAAGTTAGAAGTCCATGACTAGAAGCTAGCGTATTAAGTGCCCAGTATCTCAATCCAGCAACAAAAAAAGGGAACACTAATGTCAGCAACAAAAAAAGGGAAAACTTATGTACTACATGCTATCAAAATGGCCAAAGATGTGTGAGCTTTGAATCCAAGGCAAAAAGGCAGTGTTTCTTCTATAAGCAAGCCAGTGCAGATAACTAAGATGAGGCAGCTACGGCAAATATACTAACAACAACAAACCCATCTAACTCCAAGAGCCAAAAAGAAGAGGGAAGAAAAAGGAGGAAGAGCAATTTTCCAAACCTCGAGTACATCAATGGCTCTGTAAACACCCATTTTCATGAGCCTCTTGATAATGTCATTACTTTCCTCAAACATGAGTTCTACAGTTTCCTTAAAAACGCCAAGATTCTCTACATCAGCGACTTCCATCCTGCATGTCAAAGCTGAAGAGTTGCCAGCAATCAAACCTGCGAACACATCCGAATTCGCTGATAGAACCTCCGAGCTCAGCTCCAGTACCAAAACTCCTCCGTTTCTCCCCTTCAGACTCAGCCTAGCGTCGTAACCCGAACCCGAATCTGAGACAGTTCTCTCGATCTTAGGTGCTCGGAAACTCTCTGAACGAAGATTTGGTACAACCACTTCTTCCTCATGAGTAGTCTCTTGCATTGTGTTGATGATGAGATCTGAATCTATGGGAGAAACTCGACCCGGAGATAGGATCCGACGAGGGTCGATTCGACCTATTAAAGCAGATTTAGAGCTCTGCGGTGAGCAAGGTACCGATTTGGGACCCGGTTTATCAACATTTTCCAGTTTGGTCCTCCGATGCTGCGGCTGGGTTTTGGTTTGTATGTGGTTACGAGATGAAATTGAACGAACATCAGGACTCGCCGGCGGTACGGCGAAAGAGCAGCACCATGATCGTCGCCGAGAAAGAGGCCCGGTGCCTGAATATGTAGGTTTACGGTGATCGGAGTCGCCAATTTTCATTATGAGAGAGAGAAGTAAGTGAGGTGCTGTCAGTAAACTGATTGCTTTCTATTTCCTTTTTTTCTTTTATATTTTTAACATATTTTGTTTTTAATTTCTTCTTTTTTCGTTTTGGGATTTTGCAATAGATATCAACCAAATGGAATTTACTTAGGAGGTAAGTGGATAATTTTCAGTAATACCAAAACTGTCCCTATTTCCGTAAGCAAAGCGAAATAAAGGTCTATCACATGTTTGATGTAATTGGAAAGAGAGCTGGTTTCACACACAAACATAATAATGATGCAAAATATCGGAATTGTTGAGTAATCTTTTCTCTTTTGTGCAAAAATTTGAAGAATGTCCTTTTTTATTAAATCTTAAATTATAGTTTATTTTATAAATTCAAATCTCAGTTCTTTGTTCTATCGAAGATGGTTGCTTCAAAATTAGTTGATTTTCTAGAAAGCATAGTAAATGAAAACGAAGTCGATTTACCTCCGATGATATTCGCGGAGGGAGAAGAACCAGTTGGTGTTAGGATTTTTGACCAACCAGTCTTCTCGAGCCATTAACACCATCCTTAATGCTCTCAACCAAGAGGAGATCCAGTACCTGAGAGAGTCTTCATTTGGCAAGCTGGTAGAGATTGCTGAAAAATCCGCATTCTCTAATAAATTTGCCAGATATTTACTATCGCGACAGCTGAAGGTCGGAAAAAAACATGAAACTTGGTTTCGGTTCACCGGAAAGCCCATTAGGTTTTCCTTGCGTGAGTTTGCCATCGTCACTGGACTTCCTTGCCGTGAACTCCCGAAAAAACAGAATTTGAAGAAGAAGAAGAACATTTACGACAAACCTTATTGGTCGGAGTGTTTGGTAGTATAGAAAAGATGCGAGTATCTAGTGCGGTGAAGATGATTTGACAAAAAATTGTTACGGATCGAGATATCTGGATGACATTGGCATGCCTTGCTATTGTTTTTTCTGTGTTGCTTTCAACAAATCTGAAGATGAAAATGTTGAAGGAGCATGCTGAGCTTCTTGGAGACCTCAACGAATTTTTCTCTTTCCCATGGGAGCGTCGAGCTTTTGATATACTGATGAATAGTATCAAAAAGAGAGATGAGATATCACTATCTCAAAATACTATCACCCTGAAAGATTTTGCTCTTGATCTCCAGCTTGTTATTGTAGAAGTTGTCCCTGCGTTGACATAAGTTTTTCAAGATGCTTGTTCTTCTTTAGAATCCGAGAGTGAAGATGATGAAATTGAGTACCATGCTAGCAAGGCAAAGAAGAAAACAATGAGTCCTGCTCATACATGAGAAGTAGATAAAAAACAAGAGGTATGCCTTAATTTGGCGTTTGGCTTACATGTATACTTTAATCCTAATTCTAAAATTAAGACGTGTTACTATAAATATTCATATAGCGGTAAATATCCCCTGAAATTCAGTTTTTATGTTATGTAGGTCGTTGTCAAGTGTATTATTCCCCAAGATCCACAACGCCCAGTCGATGAATCTGTTTTTGCTTGGATAAACGAAGTATACGGTATAAAAGTTGAGAACCTTCTGAAGCTCATCCGTGACAACTTTTTGTTCGTGAAGGATATGTTCAAAGGTGGCGCTACAAAATCAGAGGTTGACAAGATGCGTGAACAATTAGAAGTTGTTGGAAAGAAGAAACAAACCCGAGCGAAGGAGATAGAAACCCAAACCGTAGAAGCAGATGAAGACAAAATTGCCTCGATTGTGCTTGCAAATTCTCAAACCCGATCTTCAGATGATTGATGGTAATGTCTCTGCTGGCCTTGATTCTATGAAAGAGTTAGCATCGTCCTCTCTCCATTACAGAGATTCCGTCCTTGCCACTGTTTCATGAATGATAAAGCAAATGAAATCTGATATTCTTGAATCCCTTCCCGTGGGAAATGCTCATGTAGCATTTAAGGGTCAATATATCACCCTCTACACGGTTTACTCAACCCCCCCCCCTCGATCTCCAAAACATGTTCATGTAAGTGTTCATTCTTATCTATTTGACAGGAGAAATTATTTGTTTAAAGTAGATCACGTAATGTGATTTCTGTATAGATGAATCGTCCTCTTCTAACTCTGAAAAGTATTTGTAGGCAGTCTCTAAGTTATGTGTCGGGTTAATGCGCCAATAAATTTCTCTGTTTTTATTATCTTTTCTCAAATTGTTTTAAATAAACTTATCTTCGTTATCCTACCAATTTTAAGATTTGTTGTTCATGCCATATCAGAGTTTGGACGCTGGTTCTCGGCCTGAAAACTCTTCCCTACCAACGGGTTGTCAGGTTGCAGACAACAACCATCAACTCACTACTGTATCGCGTGACCTAAATCATGTAAGTGTAGCGTAATTTTATTTTATAACTCAGTCGCCATATTTATGGTTTGAGCTTTGCATTCTATCATCAAGTGTAGGAGGAAATTTGGGGCGAGGAAGAGCTGTATGGAAAAGGGTGGAATCATGGGAGGGAAATGTGATTTAGCTAGTGAGAAGATATAGTAGTACGTATTACTTGTAGGAGCTAAAGATGTCTCAATCTGTTATGATAAATAAAAAAATTTCTTCCTTAATATTGGCGTGCTAAAAACATTAGATGAATGTTAGACAAAAATATACCAGAAAATTATGTTGTTAGCATTTGGAAGAACAAAGCGGTAGTTTGATCCATTATACACTACTAAGAAACAAACTGATATTTTACAAGTCAAGATGTATTTAACAAAGATGGTGATCATTCCTTTAGCGTGCTAAAAAAATTACCTTAATGTTACATAGAGTAGTAGCAAACTATTAAGGTGCGATAAATAGGTTGACAGTCTGAACCGACGTCTTCGGGTAAATAACGAGACTTGTAGAAGTAGTAAGTTGGGGATGAAATCTTCCAAAGAATCGATAGTGTGCTATTCATATTATAATGTCGATCCACCCACAACTTTGTAGAGTATACATATCCCTTTAACAGCTTATGCAAAAATTAATTTTGCCAAATGGCTCCCAAAGTTGCCTCTCAAGATGTCTACGTACATAACATATCTTAAAAACGTAGAAGATGATTAAGTTCATCAGTTATAGGGTGCTGAAGAGCAATTGATCACAGATATTACAAAACCAAGTTAGAAAGAAACATTTTAAGAAAACAATACAACCAGGTTAGAAAAAAACATTACAAGACAACATTACATTATATCACAGCATCCATTCTTGTGAATTGACAACCTCATTATTAGCTTTTCAGTTTCCCCCTCCTTCTCCTTGTCCAGACAAGCGAAATCGGCTTTCAGAACCGATATCTCACCTTTCAGATCGCCCACAATACACTTTAAATCCTCAATATCTTCCACAGCACGTTCATCAGTCCATGTGAACATATGATTTTTGTCATGTACCATATACAACTAATGATTAAAACTTTGAGAAAGTAAATACATGAAGACTAAATACAGATGTTTACCTCCTCAGATCCATTGGGACAGAAATAAAAGAGTCTCCCAAGGTTTTCCACTTTTCCAGAGGTGCGAATAACAACCTCTTCACCGCATCGACAAAATTTCGGGAAACCCCTCTGTTTCTCCCCACAACGTCGTCTCCAGTTACCTCCACCTAGAAGTTGACTGATAAATATAGCATCAAAACATAAATAACGAATAAAATGGAGCACATACCTGAAGCAGCTGACAAGCTACCCTTCGTTAGGTTCGACATTAGTACAGACGGCGACCTTTAGATAGATTTTTGACTGGGGTTAAAGCAAGGAATTAAAAGGGATACCCAGCCAGTACGAAGAAGTTTTGTTTAGGTTAACATCTCTAGGGGGTGACACAGAAACAATTAACATCTCCGGAAAATTTTGGCTTAATTTTCAAATGGGCCCGACATAAATATGTTATGATTGGGCCGCAAATAAATGACATTATGTAAACGTGATGTCTCTATCAAACTAAAAGTTCTGAATGAATAGATACAATTTCGATTGGCCAGCTATAGTAATAAAATACAGTACACAAATAATTAAGGAAAAAATACTTAGCCACAAAATTTATTCATTACTTAAAGGAACAACCTTTTGCCACAAACGAAAAGACAGATAATCATAAGGGCCACATACCAAGTGCAAAACATAAAGATAATTAAAGAGAATAGTAGTAAAAGCTTAGATCGATAAATTCAGAGTCCTCCAACATGTTCTTCATAAATCATGACTGCAATTCTTTTAACCTCCACGTCACATCGGGTGTAATGCATTTGCATACATCAACTCCCCCAACAGCGTGAGCTTGGATTAAAAGAATATAGGTGATACCGGATTCAAATTGGCTCTGGTTTTGTGGGACGGAGTGAGGTCTCTCTATTGTTAGTGACTTAAAATCTTTGGAGCTGATTTGTTTCTCGGCTTGTGTAACTAGGTAAGGAAACATCTGTAAAATGGGGCACATGTATGCATTGATCATCCCGTCCGTCCTAAGAACTGTGTTGCAGTCTAACACAAAAACCTGGGAAAGGGATAAGTCCACGCCGACACCAACCCATTGATTTTTGTAAAAAAATAAAAGGGAAGTAGAAAAGATTAGTTTCAAGTACTGGGGAATCCTCTACTAAATAGTCACGTAATGCGGATGGAAATCTGAATGTCTCTTTCTTAAAGGCTTTATCCAACTTGGCGAAAGTCTTAGAAAGGAGTGAAAAAACTTGGTCTCCATGAAAACATAGTTCTTTTATTGAATCTGTTCAGAATGGGACTGAAACAATGAACGTGTGTGGTAGATGAGAACATCGAGAACCTATACAAAACATAGTAACATTCAAATAATGTTAATATGAGGATGTGTTGGACAAATTGGAACAGTTGCAATGGTCTACAGAAAATACCTTGGCCGGTAAGTAAGAAAACCTATCAATAATGGCAGAAAAATCTTTGCTAGAGAGACCTAGGCCACCTAGTTTAATAACACTACGAAGTCATGACCATAACGTCTTAGGATAGAATATCAAGGTACATACATATGCATAGTATGGTAATTAAATAGCACGCTTATATATATATATATATATATATATATTACTTACAAGGAAGACTCCAGCTTCAGCGCAAGTTCGCCAAACTTTGCAGCATAATAAATGTTTGGGATACTGCGAATGGCATCAACATGAGCTTCCCAGGCACGTGTAAGGATTTGTTTATCACAGTGGCAGTCTCCCACAAGCTCCCTCGAAACAATTCTTGGACGCTTAATTTTCCTAAATGGAGGAATTAAATCATCGTTGGCACTGTGAGATTCCAGGGGAGCATCATGCATAGGTTCATAACCATTGTTTCCACCGCCGACGACTGTTTTGTTAACCTGTGGATTTTCATGTGTCAGGCCAACAAAAAAATGTAGGCTGGGGGAACCCAAGACACCTGTCCCGAGTTTCCTTTGGAAAAAAGGAAGAAGAGGATTAAGCCAGGGTAAATAAGAGTTGTATGCCGAAATTAAATAAGAAATCTGAAATCAAATAGAGACCAATAAAATTGGAATTTTTATTGTAGTCAACTGCAGGTGAGGCAGAAGAGTGGTTTGCAGACTTGATGTTAGCATGAAGCTGGACAAAAATGAAAATAACACACAAACACTGAGATAGGATAGGCACACCCAGTTAATCTGAAAAATATAACTGATAAAGAAACGATCAAGAAATTTCAGACAGAGGCAAGGTGAGTTTCTGCTTAGATAGTAAAAGGTAAGTTTAAACGTAGCATTGTAATCAAGAAGCTTTCAATATGCAAATTTTTTTGAACACCAAAATTGTCATGCAGTTTTTTTTAACCATCTAGTATAAATATTAGCGTAGTTTAACACTATACTTATCAGGCCAACGAAACAAGTATATAAGTGAGTGGCTGTTCATATAAAGACCAAAAGAACAAGAACCAGATTGGAAATGGGGTGTGGTCGGATTGAGGTAATTTTGTGTTGCCGACAACGTGATCAGGAGGTTGCGAGGAATGGTGATTTGCAGACGTGATGTTCGCATGGAGCTAGAAAAGGACAAGATTAGCAAACAATTTGTTTGTTTAGGAACACCTCTTGAAACGATACAATGTATATGATTAAAAGAAATGAAACAGCTCTGCTAATGTATGCAGAACCTTGATAACACCGTGTGAGGCAATGTAAAGAATTTTTTAGCAAACAAACATTAAATATATATGCTATAAAAAGAACTTTATCCAAGCCAACAGCAGTGGATACTCCTCTAAGATAGCGGTCCACATTATAAGAGATTACCCGTTATCAAAATCATGGTATTGGCAAAGTTACTTTATTAATAGCATATGAGTAGCAAATAACTGAAAACTAAACCGCTGTGTCGACAAAGATCCCAAACTTACCAGTTATTCTCCCCAGTAGTGGTGTTTGGAACAGCATTGCTAGCTTCTTCTGTGTTCCCTTGCTCACCCAAGGAGCCTAACACAGACAAAAGAATACAAATGAGAAGACTGAAAACAAAAGTAGAATTCAAGATGGATGAGTGAGATTATATTGCAATTTTGAGATAAATCCTAATTAGCAAACCGCATGGTGCTCTGAATTATGTTAAATGCATATACATGGCACCGACCTGGTTGTTCATGCTAACCGGAGTATATGTCTGTGAAGGAGGCGGTGGAGGAACATGTGGAGGGTTGCAAGATGAGGTTACACACTTCAGAATCTCTATTTGCAAACTCTGTAACATGTCTTCAATGTTACTGAGCAAAAGGTTTTGCGGGTTAGTAAAGGTTTCCCAAGCATCTTTGTCTGTTCCTCCAACCTCCCAATATCTGCGGTTAACAATAGTAGCTACATAATCTGCATCGAGGCGAGGTGATGAACAGGTTGCGTGGGATTCACTTTGTTGGTTTCCCATTGAATTATTTTCCCTGTTTTAGCTTCTTCACGCATTCGATTAACATCAGCTTTGGACATCCCTCCAGTAAAATGGTAACTAGTAAATGAAAACCCCTCTTCTATACACTTGACAATGTTGTAAACATGCACATCCACTTCATTATCAGTCCACCCTTTTCATTAAGTTGGTCATCTCCCGCGGAAATAATAGACGACATAAAGGCCTGTATAATAGAAAATTGGTAACTCAAGTTACTATCGAGTAACTACGTCATCATGTGCATTGTTAATAAATATATTATTAGTACCTTAGTGGCATTATCGATATCACGGACTCGCGCTGGATTAATGCTTTTCTTTCCCTTGCTACCATCATCTTCAGTGTCTTCACCGTCTGACTAGTCGCCTTTGGTACCAGAAGAGGCACCTTCCTGAACAACTCCGGTAAGTGAAGGAACGGCTTCAATCAAAGCCTTTCAGCGCAGTGGTGTTCTGTGATAATGAAATAACATTCCTCTCTTTTATGCTGCTCATAAGCCTCTCAAATGAAACCCAACACCAAGTATCCGCAAGGAACTGGTCAACATACTTAATCTTCTCCGCGTAGACTTCAGAAATTTGAAGATTGTGTGACGTTAAGAGTATGACAGAAGATAGAAAAGTGAGAAGGGCGTACTTAATCCTAATTTCCGGGTCTTTAACGGTTTTCTTCCTTATCATGCTAATAACATAACTAATGGGTACCTCTTTCAGTGTCCGAAAAAACTCCTTCCAGTTCTGCTTCTCAGATAATATCTTCTTGTTCTTTTTCTTCGACTGTGACATAAATTTACGGAAATTGAGCCCCGTAACATATGCATACTCTCTATGAGAGAACCTTACCGGTTTGCCGAAAAATAAATGTCATGTTTTGTGTTTCTTCTGGACATTCAATTGTCGAGATAAGAGGAAACGCCCATCCAGAGTAAGAGGTTTTCTCCGCAATTTCTATAAGTTTACCAAAGGGAGACTTTCATATGACTTCTACTTCATCTACATTAAGGGTGCCTAGGATTTTATTGATGCATGAGGGATTGTGATACGGGGTATACCTAATTCCCAAAGGTTTTTCCCCAATCGCAAACAACCTTGGAGGAAAGGGTGGATGAGGGGTTTAATCACTGATGGCTGCCAATGCATGTTTAGAGATCAATAATTTTTAAAGTGAAGAGAGTGGTGATGAAATTGTTCTACTTAATAAGATTGGTAGAAGAGTGATAGAAACTAATAACGAAATGGTTGATTATAAAGGAGGAAAGTATAAGAACTAAAAAGACAAGGGTACTTTACATACGAGGGAAGAAATATAAGCAACTTGCCTGGTAAAAATGTGATTTGTGTGCAGATGGGTTATCAGAATTAATATAAATAAAAATGAAAAAATGATGGCAGATCGAAAGTGAATAGGGGTATAATGGTCCACGAATTCTCGACATTATCAACGAATTCAGGATATGTGTATTGAGTTAATCATGAAGAAATGCTAATGTGTAGAGTGCAATTTATCTTTTTTATTCGTCATGGGAAAATCGAGATGATGATAAATATTGTCTGTACAATTCCCCAGAATTTTTGTTAACAAAAGATTAAAAAGATGTGATTGGCAATATGATCTGTTTCATTTCTAGTTTTCTGTTGGCATGCGACTTTTAACCGGATTCGTTCAGAAATATATCGGTTGTACTTGGTTTCCGATCTAATGGATTTAACCAATGTATATAGTTATAAATAACCAGATTAATCCGAAATTCTTATGTCAGAATGTTAAAAATAGATAATTTATTTTGCTTTTTATGTTTATAATCGGTGATTCTGCTATATTCTGATGTTTTCTGTGTAAATGGTAAAAATATGAATCAAATGATGAATTTAAGTCTACAATACCAAACGAATCTGTAAATTAGGGTTTAAAAGGGCGTACGAGGAAGAAGATGAAGATAACTGCCATTCAATAAAGAAAATAAATAAAAAATAAAAAAATTGATCTTGAATTTCTTGAACCTGGATTGCCATTAACTATAAAGACAATTTTAACGAATGTTTGAGAAAATGCTAGGTGTTACGTGTGCGGATGGGTAAGGCCTAGTGCCGAATCATATAATGTGAGATTAAGCAGAGATTAATCGGGAATTTATTTTAGGGTTATATTATTGATTTATTTAAATTTAATTTTTTTCTAACTTTTACGGTTAGATATAAGTCATTGCAAACTTCTTTAGTGAATTTCTGCAGCCCAAATGGTCAAAGAAAAATAGTAAAGTCAAAGGGGTTGCAGGTTCGAAGCTCCATTACACAGTTTTGAATCACTTTTACTCGTTTTTATTAGGAGGGGTACATCATAATTATGTTATCCTCTTCATCCCTAATATTTTTTTTTCAGTGTGCCGCCTCTATTGTTTTAACTCAGTTTTCAGTCGATTTCATCCCTGACTCAAACATATTTAACGTTAAAACGATAAAACATAAGCTAATAACACATTTCGAGCCACAAATCATCAAAGTTGAAGAATTTTTTTTCTTATTTCTCCTCGATGTTCTCCGATTTTGTTCAAATTGAGACAGTTCTTCGCCGTCTAACGCATAGTCGGCGAGGTTAACATCCAGGTAGACCGTGTTTTAGAATAGGGAATTTAACTAATTTTATAGTGTGGGCAATGTATATCCATATATTTCGTATTAAACGGTTAAACTGAACCGGCTTGGTACTTGGTTGAACCAAACAAGATCTAAATCAAAATCTTACCAAGTATTATTTGCATCAATTTCTCTATTATAGAGAGACTCAAAACCGAACATATCCTACACGGAACCGACTAGAATACCCAAAGTCGCAGGCCTATTTTTCCACCATGTTTCCTATTTTTCGTAGAAAACTCCTAACATTTAACCATAAATAGGTGGATGATCCACACATAATTACAAACATTAATATGATACACAGATTATACGCATATCAGTCACTTAAAGTTTTCCTGATATATGAAGTTGTGAAATTGTTAGTAATATATATCAAGTATTGTTTGTTAAAAAAAAATAGTTTAACTATTGTAAAAGAAAGAGGATCGTTTAGGTTTAAGGGTGATACATGAATTTAAACAAGGATTTCTTCCAAGCAACTTTGGAAACTACCAAGCGACATTGAAAAGGATCTTGAGAGGTAAATACTTTAGATTTAGTTCACCACTACGAGCTTTTTCTTGTGTAAATATTGAATGACCGGTACCTCTAAACCTCACTTCGGAATTTAGTTTGATTAATTAATTGGACCAATCCAACTCAAATCAGTTCTTTTGTGGTATATTATGAACCCAACATACAAATATATTAGTATCTTCTTCGCCAAACTTAAAGAGTGAACTGTCAAAGAAGAAGCTTTATCGCTATGCTTCCATGCTTAAATGCATATTCATCACCATCACTAGTCACCTCTTCTCATCACATCGGAGCTGTCATCAATCAGTGGAGAATCCATCTTTGTTTTTTAGTTGTTGTTGTGGGACGTGAGCAAATAGAGATGAGAAAGTGGAACCAGAGCCATCGCGTTCTGTCACGACCAAGCCCAGGCCCATGGCTGAAGCAAAGGAAGCGGCCGTTTACGGCTCAAACACTTTGGGCTAAACATTTAAATATTTATTGTTAAAAATATTTGGACTATATTTAAATTTTTGGTTTAGGTTCTAACATATTTTGGTTACAAATTCAGAATTAAGCCTAATTCTTGTTTATTTTAAGGTATTTTGCTTAAAAATCTCAATAGCTCTCGTTTTGTTCACACATTAATATTCTTGTGAGTCCCATGTTACTCATCTCTCTTTCTTCCCTATCCAAGGGGAGATAGAAGAGTAGATATATATATATATGAATGGATTGGTGCTACTGGCGTTTTAGTCTGATTTTATTTGGGTTTTGGGTGAGTGGATTTATCATTAGAAATTGTTGTTATAAGATGTTGGTGGTGGCACACCGTTTTCGAAAGTGGAAGAGATTGTTGGTACAAGAAAAACATCATATATTTGGACAAGTATTTTATCATCAAAGTCCTTATTTTTATTGGGTATAAGCCAAAAATTTCATTTAGATTACGAGATTAGAGCACAAGAAGATCCATGGGTACTTATGATCATAGTTAGAGTATCCTATGATATCAATTAGTGATTTGGTTCTTTGGGAGGAGAAGATTTGGAATGGTTGATTACTGGATTCTCTTGTGGTGCTGGATGATATTTGGATTATTAAGAGTTTAGACATAAGCCAAAATAAACACATGGATGAGTATTGCTGAAGTTATACAAGGCATAATTGCTATACAATTAATTAGAGTATAAGGTTGCTCATAATGTAATGGTAAAGACTGAGATATGCACTGAGCTTAGCTTACACACGCTTAGTCTTATGCTTGGAGAACTAAAGCACTTCATAAAAATAACATCTTATATGTGATATACCTTATTACTTACCAGTTTTTGACAATGTTATGGACCTCATTTGGAGTCGGTTATGTGTGTTTAGACTATGTTTTAGAGTATTTACATGTCAAGATACGTTTTGAAGTTATGTGGAGCATATGAGCATTTTGGATGAAGAAACTCGTAGCTGACAACAATCAGCTAAGCCAGAGTCGATACACTAGATTAGCGTTGATCGACAGAGCTACCTTGGCATAGATCGATCGACGAGGCGCACAGATCTCACTTTGTTCGGAACCGACTTAAAGCCCAAGTCTACACATAATTACGAGATTTTTTTGACGGATTTTAACCTAATTTATAAACGTTTCTACCATTGTTTGGCAAAAAACCGCGCTTTTGTTTTCTAGAGTTTCATATTGTTTTAGGGGAGAAGATCAGAACTTCTTCATAGCTTTGCATGATAATGTTTGAGTAGTTTCACCTTGTTATATTTAGGGTTCTTAGTGGTATTGCTGGATAAGTCAAACATAGAACTGTTAGGATGAATTATTATCCATCAATTATGATTGTTCTTAATCCATATGTTCTAAAGTAGCTAACTAGAACATGAACTTAAGACATAGACAACTATGAGAGTAAGTTCTGTGTTTGAAAAGTTTCTGTGGAACTAGGTTGTTAGATGCATGCGAGAGCTGGTCGAATCAATTAAGTAGACGTATAACTCGTCATAGTTTCTGTCCGATCTTACTATCGACCGACACCAGTGTTACACTGTAAATCGATGGTGGCTCACTCGGATAAGTAGACGGTTTAGTCCTAGCATATTAGTGTAACCCTTCATTCTACCAATTACAATCCACGTTACTAAACCCTTAATCTAACTATTTTCCATATTTTCATTCACTTACTTTTACTTAAACCTGATAACTATTATAAAAGTATCACCTAGCTTACCCATTAGGATAATACAAGAGCTATAGATGGCAGAATCGTTAATGTGTCAAACGAGGACATGGAAATTTTGGAAAAAGCTGCAATGATTAGCTACACCAACATTCGTCTACTGGAATATGAAGATTTTCTTGATAGAACCAAGCCAAATACATCACATACATCATCACTCGACAGATACACTTTGCCAATGAACGCCTTTGGTACCACAAGAGGCACCTTCCTGAACAACTCCGGTAAGTGAAGGAACGGCTTCAATCATAACTAGGTGAAGCGATTGAACAAAGCATTTCAGCGCAATGGTGTTCTGTGATAATGAAACAGCATTCCTCTCTTTTATGCTGCTCATAAGCATCTCAACTGAAACCCAACCCCAAGGATACGCAAGGAACTGGTCAACATCTTTAATATTCTCTGCTTAGACTTCAGAAATTTGAGGATTGTGTGACGTTTAGAGTATGACAAAGGATAGCAAAGCGAGAAGGGCGTACTTAATCCTAGTTTCCGGGTCTTTAACGGTTTTCTTCCTTAGCATGCTAATAACCTAACTAACGAGCACCTCTTTTAGAGTCCGAAAAAGCTCCTTCCGATTCGGCTTCTCAAATAATATCTTCTTGTTCTTTTTCTTCGATTGTGACATAAATTTACGGAAATTGAGCCCCGTAACACATGCAAACTCTCTAAGAGAGAACCTTACCGGTTTGCCGGAAAAAAAAGTCATGTTCTGTGTTTCTTCTGGACATTCAACTGTCGAGATAAGAGGAAACGCCCAAACCATCCAGAGAAAGAGGTTTTCTCCGCAATTTCTATATGTTTACCAAATGGAGACTTTCGTATGACTTCTACTTCATCTACATTAAGGGTGTTTAGGATTTTATTGATACATGAGGGCTTGTGATACGGGGTATACCGATCCCAAACAACCTTGGAGGAAAGGGTGGATGAGGGGTTGAATCACTGATGGCTGCCATTGCAAGTTTAGAGATCAATAATTTTTTTAAGTGACGAGAGTGGTGAAGAAATGGTTCTACTTAATAGGACTGATAGAAGAGTGATAGAAACTGATAGCGAAATGGTCGATTATAAAGGAGGAAAGTATAAGAACTAAAAATACAAGGGTACTTTATATATGAGGGAAGGAATATAAGCAACTTGCCTAGCAAAAAGGTGATTTCGTGTGCAGATGGGTTATCAGAATTAATATAAATAAAAATGAAAAAGGATGGCTGATCGAAAGTGAATAGGGGTATAATGGTCCATGAATTCTCGACTTTATCAACGAATTCAGGATATATGTATTGATTTAATTTTGTAGAAATGCTAATGTGTAGAGTGAAATTTCCCTTTTTTATTCGTAATGTGAAAATCCAGATGATGAGAAATGTTGTATGTACAATTTCATAGATTTTTTTTTAACAAAAGATTAAAAAGATGTGATTGAGAAAATGTTCTGTTTCATTTCTAGTTTTCTGTAGAAATGTGATTTTTAACCGGATTCGATCAGAAATAGATCGGTTCTAGTTGGTTTCCGATCTAATGTATTTAACCAATGTATATAGTTATTAATAACCCGATTAATCCAAAATTCTTATGTCAGAATGTTTAAAATAGATGATTTATTTTTCTTTTTATTTTTATAATCGGTGATTGTTATATTTTGATGTTTTTTTGTGTAAATGGAAAAAAACAATGAATCAAATGATAAATTTAAGTCTACAATACCAAAGGAATTTGTAATTTAGAGTTTAGAAAGGGGGTATGGGGAAGAAGATGAAGACAACTGCCATTCATTAAAAAAAAAAATAAAAAAATAAAAAAAATTGATCTGGAATTGTTTGAACCTGGATTGCCATTAACTATAAAGACAATTTTAAACAATGTTCGAGAAAACGCTAGGCATTACGCGTGCGGACGGGTAAAACCTAGAGCCGAATCTTATAATCGGAGATTAAGCAGAGATTAATCGTGGAATTACTTTAGGGTTGTAATATTGATTTACTTAAAATTAAAACTTTTTTTTTTTTAACTTTTACTGTTAGATATATGTCACTGCAAACTTCTGTAGTGAATTTCAGCAGCCTAAATGTTCAAAGACACATAGTTAAGTCAAACGGGTTGCAGGTTCGAAGGTGTAGTCCACATTTTTGAGTCACTTTTACTCCTTTTTATTAGGATGGGTAAATCGTAATTATGTTATCCTCTTCATCCCTAACCTTTTTTTTTCATGTGCGCTGCCTCTATTGTTTTAACTCAAATTTCAGTCGATTTCATCCTTAAAGCAAACAGATTGAACGTTAAAATGATAAAACATAAGCTTACAAAACGCTTCGATCCACAAATCATCAAAGTTCAAGGTTTTTTTTTATTATTTCTCCTTGTTGTTCTCCGATTTTGTTCAAATTGACTCGGTTCTTCACCGTCTAATGCATAGTCGGCGAGGTTAACGTCCGTGTAGACATCCTTTTAAAACAGGGAACTCAACTAATTTTATAGTGTGGGAAAATTATATCCATACTAGGGTCGGCGATTTGCGTATGATGTATAGGTCTATATTAGCGTATATTTTCTTTGCATGTGTTTTATATTAAAAAAATATATATTAATGTTTATGGATAGTAGGATGTTTGGGCATGGAGAAAATCTGTTTTAGCTCTTATTGGTAGTGTGTTCGATTTGATTTGGAACTAACATGTGTTAATGTTGTTTGCTTGATAAAATGATCTGTGCGAGGAAATAATTACCGGAAGTCAACCGCATATAAATTTAGATGGTGTGAGTGAGGTTTTATGCTTTCAAATTAATATATCTATTAATTTTGTTTAAACCTTACATAATAGTAGAAAAGAATTCATAAATTTTAAATAACTAAATAGGAGTAAACAAATTACTTAATTTTTTTTTAAAAATTAGTGTGAAAAAATTAGAAAGACATCTAATCCGAAAAATTGAATATTATATAACACTGGTTTAATATCTTTATGTGTGAATACAGTTTCAGTTAGAAAAATGGTTGGGTAATATATATTATAACAACTCTGTGAACTTTCATTTGTGGTTGTTTATTTTTTTGTGAAAATAGTTTTCTTTATGACTAACTGTTAATATTTTTATATATTATAACAACTCTGTGAACTTTCATTTGTGGTTGTTTAATGTTTTGTAAAAATAGTTTTGTTTATGGCTAACTGTTAATATTTTTATGGAATTAATAAGAGTATTTTTTACAGTGGCATTAAAAAAACATAAGTATGATAAAGATGATGACATTTTAATAAACTCATAAAAATATATTAACTTTTTTATATATAAATATTTTTTAATAATTAGATATTATGTTTTACGTTGTGAAAATAGATAAATATAGAAATATTGATAGTAATATCTCATTTTTAATTCATAATTATCTTTGTATTCATAAAATGGCAAAAGAGGATTACCAAGCCCAAAAAAATAGATATTGTAGATGATGTTTTCGCAGGGAAGAATAATCCAACGTGGTGTATTCTCCTTGTACGCTGATGTGGCAGAATAAAAAGTGAGTAAGTTCTCCTTTATATATATAGATATTTACATTTCGTATTAAATGGTTAAACTGAACCGACTTGAAACTTTGTTGAACCAAACAAGATCTAGATCAAAATCTTACCAAGTACTATTTGGATACAGTTTCTCTATTAAAGATAGACTTGAAACCGAACAGATCCTACACGGAACCAACTCGAATACCCGAAGTCGCAGGCCTAGTTTTGCACCATTTTTCCTATTTTCATAGAAAATTCATATCATTTAACAATAATTAGGTAGATGATCCACACTTAATTACAAACATTAATATAATACATAGATTATATGCATGTCAGTTACTAAAAGTTTTCCTGATATATGATTTCACTTAAGAATATGAAGTTGTGAAATTGTTAGTAGATAAATATATCAACTATTGTAAAAGAAAGAGGATTATTTAGGTTTTAGGGTGATACATGAATTTAATCTGTCAATTCTTCCAAGCAACTTTGGAAACTACCAAGCAACATTGAAAAGTATCTAGAGAGGTAAATACTTCAGATTTTGTTCACCATTACAAGCTTTTTCTTGTGTGAAAATTTAACGACCGGTATCTCTAAACCTCACTTCGGAATTCGGTTTGATTAATTAATTGGACCAATCCAACTCAAATCAGTTCTTTTGTGGTATATTATGAACCGTTCAAACAAATATATTAGTATTTCCTTCGCCAAACTTAAAGAGTGAGCCGTCAAAGAAGAAGCTTTATCGCTACGCTTCCATGCTCAGATGCATATTCATCACCATAACCAGTCACCTCTTCTCATCACATCGGAGCTGTCATCCATCAATGGAAAAGCCATTTTGTTTTGTTACTTGTTGTTGTGGGAATTGACTAAGTAGAGATAAGAAAGTGGAACCAGAGCCATTGCGTTCTGTCACGACCAGGCCCATACCCGTGGCTGAAGCAAAGGAAGCGACCACTTAAGGCTCAAGCACTTTGGGCTAAACATATAAATTTTTATTGTTAAAAATATTTGGACCATATTTTAACTTTTCGGTTAGGTTCTAACATATTTTGGTCTCAAATTCAGAATTAAGTGTAATTCTTGTTTATTTTTAAGTATTTTTCTTAAAAATCTCAATAACTCTCGTTTTGTTCACACATTAGTATTCTTGTGAGTCCCATGTTACTCATTTCTCTTTTTTCCCTATCTGAGGTGAGATAGAAGAGTAGATATATTTGAATGGATTGGTGCTACTGGAGTTTTATTCGGATTCTGTTTAGGTTTAGGGTGAGTGAAGTTGTAATTAGAAATTGTTGTTATGAGATGTTGGTGGTGGCACGCCGTTCTCAATAGTGGAAGAGACGGTTGATACAAAAAAAAATTATATATTTGGGCAAGGATTTTATAATGAAAGTGCTTATTCATATTGAGTATAAGCCAAAAAGTTCATTTCGATTACAAGATTAGAGCACAAGAACATCCATGGGTACTTATTATCATTGTTAGAGAATCCTAGTGATTTGGTTCTTTGGGACGAGAAGATTTGGAATGATTGATTACTGGAATCTCTTGTGGAGCTGGATGATATTTTGGCTTATTAAGAGTTTAGCCATAAGCCAAAATAAACACATTGACAAGTATTGCGGAAGTTATACAAGGCATAATTTCTATACCGTTAATCAGGGTATTAGGTTACTCATAATGTAATGGTAGACTGAGATATGCACTGAGCTTAGCATACACACGCTTTAGTACTATGCTTGGAGAATTAAAGCACTTAATAAAAATACCATCTTACATGTGATATACCTTATTACTTACCAGTTTTTGACCATGTTATGGACCTTATTTGGAGTCTATTATGTATATCTAGACTATGTTTTGAGTATGTACATGTCTATGTACGTTTTGGAGTTATGTGGAGCATATGAGCATTTTGGATGAAGAAACTCGTACCTGACAACAATCAACTAAGTCAGAGTCGATACACTAGATTGGCGTCGATCGACAGAGCCACCTTGGCATCGATCGATGGACAAGGAACATAGATCCGAATTTTTTCAGAACCGACTTAAAGCCCAAGTCTACACATAATCACAAGATTTTCCTTGATGGATTTTAACCGAATTTATAAAGATTTCTACCATTGTTAGGCAAAAAACTGTGCTTTTTTTTCCTAGAGTTTCATATTGTTTTAGGGGAGAAGATTAGAACTTCTTCATAACTATGTTTTCCTGATAATGTTTGAGTAGTTTCACCTTGTTAGATTTAGGGTTCGTAATGGTATCACTGGATTAGCCAAACCTAGAACTGTTATGAAGAATTAATATCCATCAATTAGGATTGTTCTTAATGCATGTGTGTTGGTGTCAAAATTGGCCACGACGGAATCAATGGCTGAAAGTCTCTGCAAAATTAAAAATACGTTTTACAAAACTCGAGAAGTCGTTTTATAAAACTTGAGAAGTCGTTCTATAAAATTTGAGAAATCATTTTATAAAACTCGAAAAATCGTTTTATAAAACCCGAGAAGTCATTATATAAAACTCGAGAAATCGTTTTATAAAACCTGAGAAATCGTTTTATAAATTCAAAAGAAATTTCCAAACAAAGGAAATCCGCGGAAAACTCGGAAATCGTTATCTCGGAAGAACGAAACAAACGCCGATTACACGATCGTCCGAGTTAAGCACAAAACCGCGAAAAACCGCATCCGCCGTAAATCGCGAGCTAGACACATCATGACTAGCTCGCCGTACGACGAGCTAGTCCCATCATGAGTAGCTCCCCGTATGGCGAGGTAGACGCTTCTCGGATAGCTCGCGGTACGACGAGCTGAACCGGTCCGGTTCGGCTCGTCATATGTCGAGCTGAACATCCCAAACCTCGAACTCCCACGTCCTCGATTCAAGGCATACGTCCTTCGGCACAATCTTGTTCCGAACCACGGTCGAAATGTCTCTCGTTTTGTCTCAATCCATCCTATCGTTAGAGTTTTATGACAAAAATCGTAAAAGTCTTGTTTTCTTAAAAGAACTCGAGAAATTTGTATAAAACGGCAACGGTTAAACGAAACACCGAACATTGCCTAACTATACGATTTGCTCGAGATTTTTCGTGAGGAATCATAAAAACGCGTTTTAATGCAATCCCGAGTAAATCGTAGAAAAAGGCAACGATTAACCAAAACATCGAACATTGCCTAGCTTTACGATTAACTCGAGAAACTTATTTAAAAACGGCATCGCATCAGGAATCAGTTTCGTATAAAGTTGTAAAACGGTTTTGCCGCGAAACGGTTCGGAAGGTCCTAAAACGCGATAAAATCCTATCTCATGACTTTAACAAAGTCTAACCCGAAGATGCGACGACGTTTTGATGATTTACTCGCAGAAAGAAGATAAACGTCAAATTTGAAGATAAATGTCAAGTTTGAAGATAAATAGAAGATTTCCGTGGGAGAAAAGGAAAGATAGAGATAAATGTAAGATTCTCGATAAACTCGAATCTGGGCGAAATGGAAGGACCAAACCGCCAAGGATGGGAGTATATAAAAAAGAGGCATAAGGTAGAAGCAGGGGACGATTTTTCAGAGCTCTCATCTGAGACTTATACAACTTTTCTAGACTTAGAATTTTTCACCCTTAGAAACTTAGACTTTATTCTCGACAAGTTCGGTTTCTATAACTGGCACTCAATTGCTAGATTGAAATCGCCCAGGCAGTTCGATCTCTTGTCCAGATCTACCAACTGAACTACGTTCGACTTGGTCCTCGAAAGGGGTACGTAGGCAGCCTTTCATAAGGTTCAGTCCGAAATCAATCAAACTCTCTTTTTCTTATCTTTTTCGTCTTTTGTTATCGAGTTGCGACTCGACTAGGTTGAGGATTTTATGTTGATAACTCGCTGACGTCCCGTACGGCCAAATCCTTTGTAATCTCCTGTAAAGATGGTACCGCTCTTACGCGAATTCGAAATAAGATCGACTTTCTTTATAAATTCATTTTATTATGTTTTTCATATTTTCCGCATTTATTTGGTTACTTGTCGTTCGCTTCCGCAGATATCTGGGTCCTCTGAAAAATTAGAGTTTTCTAAGTTTCCTTATTTTACGGAAATCAACGGTGTGAATTTCGGTTCCCACAGTTTGGCGCTAGAAGGAGGGGGGGGGGGTCGGATTACTCTTACTCATAGCCGCAAAACGCTTGATCAAAACGATGTCTGGAAGTATAAAGAAAAAGTCGCAGATCGCAAAAACTCTGGTAGAACAACTCCAGCAGTGACTATTCCTATAGCTAACGCTCACGCAAACGCTGTAGTACTTAACAAAATCAAAAACCTAATCTCGACTTTTCGCCACGAGAAGAGCAACAAAACAAGCTCGCAAATTTCTATCTCAAATCACTAAGGGCAACGATAAAATCTATCAAACCCCATAGTGTTTTTCTTATTTCTGAGTTGGACAAATCTCATTATGTATGGATTGAGTAAAAGACTTTTTCCGAGAACTTCTTGGAAAAATAAAACTTGCTCTCCCAGAAACCGCGAAAAAACCCTAGGTTACTCGCGGGAAAAACCCTAGTTTGCTCGCGGAAAAACCCTAGGTTACTCGCGGGAAAAGGCGGCGCAAGAAATTAGAAACACAACGTCGAGCTTGCCCAATGACCAGTTAGACACGACTCTCAGGATCCCAAGTCGATCCTACTCCAGTCTTGATCGTACAGCTCTTCGTTTCGTCTCAACCGGACTTTCCGTTGAGATTTTACGATGAAAACAAGTCAACTCGACGAATCAAGACTGTCCGCTTCAGCTCGCCGTACGGCGAGCTGTTCCATTCAAAACAGTTCGCCATACGGCGAGCTGTTCCATTCAAAACAGTTCGCCGTACGGCGAGCTGTTCCATTCAAAACAGTTTGCCGTACGGCGAGTGTTCCATTCAAAACAGTTCGCCGTACGGCGAGCTGTTCCATTCAAATCAGTTCGCCGTACGGCGAGCTGGTTCACTCCTCGAGCTCCTCCTTCCAGTCTAAGTCGTACAGCTTTTCGTTTCGTCTCAATCGGACTCTCCGTTGAGATTTTACGACGAAAGCAAGTCAATTCGACGAATCGAGACTGTCCGCACCAGCTCACCGTGTGGCAAGCAGAGAGGGATCACTCAGCTCACCCTATGGCGAGATGAACCACTCCTTGAGTTTCTCTCTGAAGCCTTAATCGCATTGATATTTTTTTCATCTCAATCGGAGTTTCCATTGAGATTTTAGGATAAAAACCACAAAGACTTGTTTTTTTCGTATAAGTTTGAATCAATCATCTAAAACGGTAACGGTCGACTTAACACCAAAAGTTGCCTAAACTCTACGAGAGATTTGAACTCTCTAAAAGCAATCCGGTTTTACGAAACTCTGCCATGCTAAGTCGAAAACATCTAAGCATAAACACGTGATTTGTTTTTCGATATACAAAGTGCACTTAGTCAGTTAAGTAAAACCAGTAGTACGAAGAAACAAGAACATAAACTCCGATGGTTTAATCCTCTCCCCGCTCCGATATTCCTATTGGTAATTCTTCGAAGACCGATTCATACAAAAGTAAGTCAAAAGACGAAGAACGAAGAACAGGTGGTTCTAAATCATCGATGAAACTAAGGCATAACTCGCAAACTGATCAAACCTCTCGTACAACCAAGAAACGATCGCCACGCATTCGAGCGAACTCATTTCCTAAAAGAAAGAAAGAGCTAGAGACGCAGACGTCGTCTAAAAACCGACTCACTCCTAGAAATTTTCATAAATCAGACATCCAGGTCATCAGCAATCAACCATGGTCCTTAATCGACCCGGATTGTCGATCATCCCAAACTCATCTTTTTTCTTTTCGTCGAACATTTTTCCCTCGCATCAAGAAAACGCTTTCTATAAAACAAACTCTCGCAAAAATAAGCGGAAAAATATTCGGACAATGCGACGCCTCATCAAAATCATCCCAAAAGCAAACGACAGTCTAAGAACTGTCTAAACGCTAAAGACTGATCCAAACCGTCTGGGAAATAATCTCGAGGACTATACAGCATCTCTCGTTGCAATCATGCGGTTAGAAAATCTCTCGAAACTTCAGGGTGAAACTCGATAATTTGCCGAAGTCATAAAGATCTTATCCAACTTGATAAAACAAGTTTCGTATAAGAATAGAAAATTATACGAAAATCTTTAGGCGTCAAAGCATTGATCTCATTCTCTGTCGAACCAAGTGAGTCACGGAACAATATCAAGAACATTTGCGGCAAAAAGAAAAATCGAGAACACACAGCAGCAATAGAGAACACGTCCTCCCTTCTCGCCGACTGATCCTATTGCTGGTCATGTGATTCATTCCGCCCAAGAAACCTGCTAAAACATTTTGCTCCTAGATCTCAGTGAAATAACGTTTGGTAAAACTCTGCAAGTGACTCTGAAAAACTATCACCGCAGAATCAAAAACTAAGCCGAAAGGTTTCTCGAAAAATCTGCAGAAACATTGTTAACCCAATGCGTCGTGCCGATTTACTAAACTCATCGCCCGTTACTTACGCGAAAAATCCTTCGTATAGTCAGGATCATGTCATAACGAAGTAACTTTTGAAAGTAAACATAACAGGTTTTGCAAAGAGTACCTACCTTATAGCGAAAACCAAGCTATACGATCCGGCACTGAACGACCAATCTAAACTTTGCTTCCTCGCGCCACGATCATAAAGATCTCATTCATTAGCCATTCGGTTCACGAGCATCCGCTCTCGCTCCTCCCGATTACATCCGAGAATGAGACCGCCCCGCAAACGACTCCGCACGAGCTCTGCATCGAGCTTCTTAGGCTCTGTCTCCCTCGAGTAAAAAAGAAACAACTTCCGTACGAACAAAGGAAAGATTATACAAAAACTTCATCATGTAAATCGAACCTAAAACGGAAAAACGTTTTCTGCAACCATGAGCATACTTGGCATATCAATCTCGACAAACGCTACTTGGCCCTTGTCCGATCACACTTCCCTTCGATGACCGGGTCCAAGTCTACAAACCGACTCGACTTGATAGCACAAAGGTGTCATGGTCTTATCCCTTACCACCTACGTCCTTGGCTATGTGGCTGAATACAACCTTCACACCAAGCCAAAACGATTAACGGACAATGTAAAACGCCCTTGGTTATACGGCTGAATACAACCTTCACGCCAAGCCAATACGTTCAACGGGTAATGCAAACTTTTCGAAAAATCGGCTAAGCTCTTTACCCTCACGATTCACTCTATTTCCGAAGCAAGTTGCCCACAAAATCTGATAGAGATTTCGAAGCCGTGCGAGTCTCGGAAAGCCAACACTTCAAAAAAGTACTGTAATTAAAGACGCTTCGTTTCAGGAGCAAACTTACGCGACCTCTCGGTCCTAATTGCTCTAGCATGAATCAAACTACTTAACATCCAAGCAGAAACGAAAGTGTTGATTGCAAGAACCCGCAAACGAACCAAAGTGTTCCTGCAAATCAGGGTTAAGACAAAACCCTTGCAACACTGCGCAACATCTTTGAGCCCGCAAACGTTTTGAATACGAAACGCGGCATATAAAATAAAAAACAATTTCGGCACTGTGAGACGTCGTAGACGCCCGGAGAATAGTTTTTCGATACAAATACTTTCCTCGATAAAGACATTTTCTTGGAAGACCTAACAGTCCATCCGCGACTATAAAAATACGCAAAACTTCTTAACATACGTATCCTTCGCGAAGGCCCAAACAACGTAAACATCTATCACCTAAAAAGTTTGTTGCTGATCACAACAAACTCGCAACAGTCCTAAACAAACTAAGTTATCTCGCATCTCGAACACCCGACACAAGGGTAATAGCGCTATAAAAGAAATCCAAACTTCTGTTCAGCACTTCCGGGCAACTTAGAAATTTTTCCCGGTGAGATGCTCGGTTCCAACTAGACGAATCGGATAAGCCGAGAACTTATCGCGGATTCTAAATCGGTATGGAATCAGGTTAAAATCGCAACATGCAAAACGAAAGCCAACAAGTCATCGCATAGCCTAATTCCAAAAGTAAACCTAGGTCTTGCCCTAAACCCAGCACACTGGTCTCTAACGTCTCAAGGCATGAATCGCGATCCTAAAGGCATGTCTCTTCGTCTACATCTAAACACTCACCCGATTTACTAAACATCCTAAAATGAGAAAACGAATAAGGCAATCCACAAAGGGAAAGGAATGCAAGACGACAACTCGTGGACCTCTCTCAATATCAACTCATTATTTTTCCCTCTACATTCATACGAATAAAAACACGATCTTAAAAACGCAAACTGATTTATAATAAAGTCGCAAAGCGGCAGGGACTCAGAGCCGCACACGGCCAGTCCGAAAACTATAACGGTCACGCTCGGCCAAACCAAACGGCCTACGAGGCTAGTCTCAAGGCGGGAAAAGGTCCAATACAAGTTGCCATCGACATCAACATGCTCGATAATTTCTACACAACACATAACTAGACTGTAAAGGTCTCACTGCGAAACAGGTCATACGAACCTTAATTTCAAAACGAACTACGAAATACTTGATCCCTTCGATAGGGTACGTTGGCAGCCTTCACAAGGTGCAGCCCTAATCTTAAACGCTTTCAGTTCATGGAGAGTGGAAAGATCACTTTCAACGGACCTTTCCAAGCATTAATTCCGCCAAACTTAACTAAAACTGGCTAACCACTCGCAAAAACCTTACACTAGAGGCTCAAGATTCTAGCGAGCTGGGGGGCTAACTGCTGGTGTCAAAATCGGTCACGACGGAATCAATGGCTGAAAGTCTCCTCAAAAATAAAAATCGTTTTATAAAGCCCGAGAAGTCGTTATAAAACTCGAGAAATCGTTTTATAAATTCAAAAGAAATTTCCAAACAAAGGAAATCCGCAGAAAACTCGGAAATCGTTATATCGGAAGAACAAAACAAACGCCGATTACACGATCGTCCGAGTTAAGCAGAAAACCGCGAAAAACCGCATCCGTCGTAAACCGTGAGCTAGTCACATCTCGACTAGCTCGCCGTACGGTGAGCTAGTCACCACACGACTAGCTCGCCATACGGTGAGCTAGTCTCATCATGAGTAGCTCACCATACGGAGCTGGTTCAGCTTGCCTTACGGCGAGCTAGACGCTTCTCGAATAGCTCGCGGTATGGCGAGCTGAACCTGTCCGGTTTGGCTCGTCGTATGCCGAGCTGAACATCCCGAACCTCGAATTCCCCTGTCCTTGATTCAAGGCATACGTCCTTCGGCACGATCGTGTTCGGAACCACGGTCAAAATGTCTCTCGTTTTGTTTCAATCCATCCTATCGTTCGAGTTTTACGACAAAAACCGTAAAAGTCTTGTTTTCTTAAAAGAACTCGAGAAAATTGTATAAAACGGCAACGGTTAAACGAAACACCGAACATTGCCTAACTATACGATTTGCTCGAGATTTTTCGTGACGAATCATAAAAAACGCGTTTTTAATGAAATCCCGAGTAAATCGTAGAAAACGGCAATGATTAACCAAAACATCGAACATTACCTAGCTATACGATTAACTCGAGAAACTTATTTAAAAACGGCATCGCATCAGGAAACGGTTTGGTATAAAGTCGTAAAACGGTTTTGCCGCGAAACGGTTCGGAAGGTCCTAAAACGCGATAAAAGCCTATCTCACGACTTTAATGAAGTCTAACCCGAAGATGCGACGACGTTTTGATGATTTACTCGCAGAAAGAAGATAAATGTCAAATTTCAAGATAAATGTCAAGTTTGAAGATTTTCGCGGGAGAAAAGGAAAGATAGAGATAAATGGAAGATTCTCGATAAACTCGAATCTGGGCGAAATGGAAGGACCAAACCGCCAAGGAAGGGAGTATATAAACAAGAGTCATAGGGCAGCAGCAGGAGACGAGTTTTCAGAGCTCTCATCTGAGACCTTTACAACTTTTCTAGACTTAGAATTTTCTGCACTTAGAAACCTAGGCTTTATTCTCGACAAGTTTGGTTTCTATGACTGGCACTCAATTGCTAGATTGAACTCGCCCAGGAAGTTTGATCTCTTGTCCAGATCTACCAACTGAACTACGTTCGACTTGATCCTCGAAAGGGGTACGTACGCAGCCTTTCATAAGGTTCAGTCCGAAATCAACCAAACTCTCTTTTTCTTATCTTTTTCGTCTTTTGTTATCGAGCTGTGACTCGACTAGGTTTAGGGTTTTATGTTGATAACTCGCTCACGGCCCCTGCGGCCAAAGTCTTTGTAATCTCCTGTAAAGATCGCAACTCTCTTACGCGAATTCGAAATAAGATCGACTTTCTTTATAAATTCGTTTTATTATGTTTTTCATATTTTCCGCATTTATTTGGTTAATTGTCGTTGGCTTCCGCAGAGATCCGGGTCCTCTGGAAAATTAGGGTTTTCCTAAGTTTCCTTATTTTGCAAAAATCGACGGTGTGAATTTCGGTTGCCACAATGTGTTCTAGAGTAACTAACAAGAACCTGATCTTAGGACATAGACAACTGCGAAATTAGGTCATGTTGTGTACCATTTATAAAAAGATCACCTAGCTTACCTATTAGGATAATACAAGTCTATTGTGTGCCTTCGATCTCTGTGGATTCGATCCCAAAGTACGTCAGCTAAACCTCAGTTGGAAAGAGTATTATAGTTGTTTCATAGACACTTTAAACCCTAGGAAAAGGAGCCTGTCAAATTTGCGCCGTTGCCTGAGAGCAAAGTTCGCCATTAGATTTGTTTTCTAGGTTAGTCTAGGTTTGTTTTTAATTTTTAAGTACTGATAATTCTTATATTTTTTTTACAGGTGTATGCCCATAGGTGCCAGAAGAAACAAGGAGCAAGGGTTACTAGATTTCGGACTCAGAAGTAACAAGGAGAAAGAGTAACTATTCTCGGACCCAGAAGAAACAAGGAACAAGAGTTACTATTCTTGGACCCCGTAGCAATCGAACATTCATTCAACAAAGAGAAGCGAAAAGCATCGATCGACACTCGTGACAGACCGTCGAGTGATACTTCTCTTAGTTCCACATCGATCGACAACACCGACATACCATCAATCGACATCACTAACATACCATCGAATGACAGTGACACGCGAATTCCAATGGTTGCTCCAATCGTTTTGATAAGGGACAAAAATCAATCCCTGCATGACCTTGAAGGTCATCTGCGTAATGCACCAGATCATAGTATAGATGATTAGGGGGCTGTAATCCTTCAACCAGAGGTAAAAGCAGACGCTGCAATAGCTAATCCTGAAGCTAATTCCCAAGCCGCTCGGACAAGAACACTGGCGGACTACAACCGTCCTGGCCAGTAATATGCCAACAGGTCCGCCATTCGCCCTCCAGCTTTTCATAGGAATCATTTCGACATCAAACCCTCTTTCTTCGCACTTGTAGCGCAGACACCTTTCCATGGATTGCGACATGACATGAGCATCCTATAGATTATCTGGAGCGGTTTGAGGATATAGTAAATGCTATCAAAGAAAATGGAGTCCCTGAGGACTATCTGTTTTGCAACTCTTTAAGTATTCACTTGCTGGAGAAGCTTCTTATTGGCTTAAGCCGTTACCACCATGATCACGATCACTGACATCCTGGATTGATATCAAGAATGCCTTCCTGCTCAATTTCTTAGATGACGCGTGAGCTACATCAAAAACAACAACATGACATATGGATCTTCTTACCACTGGAAACCACCTCGAGAGACTCATGAGAGCAAGTTTGAGGCCATGGTTGACAGAGTACTTGAGGGACAGCAGAAGATGACAATAGACTTCAATGGAAAGATAAATGCTCTGTACATCAACCTAAACACCAAGTTCCAGAATCTCAACACCCGTGTGAAGAATTTGGAGAATCAAGTAGTCCAGACAAGGAGAGGCCATGATTTAAAGAGAAGGAAGGTGCAGGACACAAGCACCACGTTAGTGCTTTAACTGATGATGACTTTTGGCAAGAGGTGTACAGAGAAAGGCCCCAAGAAAGGGATTTCCATGTAGAAAGTGCTATGTCATTTGGCAGTTCCTACTGATATGGATTGCAATATTATAGAGATTATGATTTCAAAGTTTTAAATCTGTGAGTCCATATTCTTTTCTAACCTCTTTCAGAGAGACTGCCTGTTTGTTTTGTTTGAAAACAAGCAAAAGGCTAAGTCTGGGGGAGTTTGATATACTATGATTTTGACCCACTTTTAGTCATGGTATATTGATGCTTTTATAGCTATTTATTATATTATAGAAGCTTTTAACAATATTTATAGGTTCAGAAGTATTTTGCAAGAAAGTGATATTTTTGGAGCATTTTAGAGAGAATTGGTGAAATCACTCGATTTCAGAATCGACCAAGAAGACGAGGTCGACACGGAGGGACTCACGTCGATCGATATGCA
>CAKOAT010157377.1:285652-402290 GCA_932364175.1 Eruca vesicaria subsp. sativa | reverse complement strand
AGAGAGAGAGAGAGAGAGAGAGAGAGAGAGAGAGAGAGAGAGAGAGAGAGAGAGAGATAGAGAGAGAGAGAGAGAGAGAGAGAGAGAGAGAGAGAGAGAGCTTTTTTGTATTATTTTCACAGCAAAGGTTTTTAGGATATATAGATTGGAAGAGAAGCTCATCAGAGAGATTTGTGATTGGAACTCCACTGTTTGCTATCTATCTATAATTCTGCAGCTTTATTACTTTGCTTGTGTTATGATTTGCTTAGCTATGTCTGAGTAATTCACTTGTTAGTATTAGGGTTTAAATAGGTTAGTGGGATTAGCCCCAACTATAGGAGCGCTTGTTGTGGTATTCATTAAAAGGATGCTCTTAATGCTTATGTTCTAGTCTTGTTAACTAGGAACCTGAATCTAGGATTGTTACGTTGTTTAAGCACCCTTAAATTACTCTGATAATCTTGAATACATCCTAATTAAGCTAGGATTTTTACTAGGGAGAAGGCAATCTCTTGATATATGGAAGCCATAGTGAGTGTAGATTAACTCGCGTGTAACACTTGACTAGCTGCATCGATCGATATTCCCATTGGAAATCGATCGATGTCGAGTAAAGTGTATTGGTTGATATTCCTCAACAATAATCGATCGACACTGTTATTGATCGGACATTCTTGTTTAGGTCGATAACACTCTAGGATATAGACTTATTTATTAAGCGGAAGTTTAGTAAATCTGTTATTATGATAGTTAAGCTCTTTAATACCTTGCAAAGAGCTAATTAGCACCTATAGGATTATAATCTCCAGCACCTGAATAAAAGCCCTAAGTGTAACACCTTTCCATTTAAGTTCACAAGACCCTCATTCCATTCTTGTCGAATAATTGTTTTTCTCAATTAGAATATTTCCTATTTTCTGTCTACTTGTTTACTGCAATTTTACTTTAATATTTACCTAGTTTTATTGAGATTTAAGTTGTTCCTTAGCTCCTTGTGGATTTGATCCCTAAGTACTACAATAGATCTCTTATTTGAGAGAGTAAGTTTCTCCATAGGGTAATTTGAGCATGTATCATACATCAAACTTTCAAAGGGATACATCGAACGGAAGTGTACTGATCCTCCTAAACGTGCCACTTTTGCAAGATGGATTGGAAGGTGGAACCTGAAATTAAAAAGGGATGGAGGGAAGAAGCACTCCAGTTGACACATTGTTTCCACAAACTCTATCTACATTGCTATAAGTTTCTCCAGGTCAATGATTAGCTGACACAACCTGTTGAACTGACTGCACAATCTGTTAATGGCAATCCTAGGACCCCTGTTGGTGTCAAAATCGGTCACAACATAATCAATGGCAAAAAGTCTCCGCAGAAAATATAAAAGAAATCGTTTTATAAAACTCGAAGAATCGTTTTATAAAACTCGAAGAATCGTTTTACAAAACTCGAGAATCGTTTTATAAAACTCGAGAATCGTTTTATAAAACTTGAAGAATCTTTTTATAAAACCCGAGAATCGTTTTATAAAACTCGAAGAATCGTTTTATAAAACTTGAGAATCGTTTTATAAAACTCGAAGAATCGTTTTATAAAACTCGAGAATCGTTTTATAAAACTCAAGAATCGTTTTATAAAACTTGAAGAATCGTTTTATAAAACTCGAGAATCGTTTTATAAAACTCAAAGAATCGTTTTATAAAATTCGAGAATCGTTTTATAAAACTCGAAGACCGTTTTATAAAACTCGAGAATCGTTTTATAAAACTCGAGAATCGTTTAATAAAACTCGAGAATCCTTTTATAAAACTCGAGAATCTTTTTATAAAACTCGAGAATCATTTTATAAAACTCGAGAATCGTTTTATAAAAACTCGAAGAATCGTTTTATAAAACTCGAGAGTCATTTTATAAAACTCGAGAATCGTTTTATAAAACTCGAAGATCGTTTTATAAAACTCGAAGAATCGTTTTAGAAAACTCGAGAAACGTTTTATAAAACTCGAAGAATCGTCTTATAAAACTCGAGAATCGTTTTATAAAACTTAAAGACCGTTTTATAAAACTCGAGAATCGTTTTATAAAACTCGAGAATCGTTTTATAAAACTCGAGAATCGTTTTATAAAACTCGAGAATCATTTTATGAAACTCGAGAATCGTTTTATAAAACTCAATGATCGTTTTATAAAAACTCGAAGAATCGTTTTATAAAACTCGAGAATCATTTTATAAAACTCGAGAATCGTTTTATAAAACTCGAAGATCGTTTTATAAAACTTGAGAACCGTTTTACAAAATCGCGAAAAACCGAAACCTCCGCAAAACGCGAACTAGGCGCTTCCCGACTAGTTCGCCTGCTGGCAAACTAAGCTAGCTCGGCTTAGTTCGCCAGCAGGCGAACTAGGAACCTCCCGACTTGTTCGCCAACTGGCGAACTAAGCCAAGCTGACTTAGTTTGCCAGCAGGCGAACTAGAGACTCCCCAACGGCGAACTAAAATGTGCTGACTTTGCCCCACAGGTTCTTATCGCCTAATTCGCCATATGGCGACCTGGCCAAGCTGAACTAGCTCGCCGTACGTCGAGCCGACCATCCCGAGCCTCGATCTCCCACATCCTTGATTCAAGGCATACGTCTTTCGACACGATTGTATTCCGTATCACGGTCGAACTGTCTCCCGTTTCGTCTCAATCCGTCCTATCGTTCGAGTTTGACGATAAAAACTGTAAAACTTTGTTTTCTCAAAAAGAACTCGAGGAAATCGTATAAAACGGCAACGATTAAACGAAACACCGAATATTGCCTAAACTATACGATTTATTCGAGATTTTTCGTAAAAATCGTACAAAACGCGTTTTTAATAAAACCTCGAGTAAATCGTAGAAAACGGCAACGATTAATCGAAACATCGAACATTGCTTAGCTTTACGATTAAGTCGAGAAAATGATCTAAAAACGGCATCGTATCAGGAAACGATCTCGTTTAAAGTCGTAAAACGGATTTATCACAAAACGGCTCGGAAAGTCATAAAACGCGATAAAAGCCACTCGCGACTTTAAACGAAGTCCAACCCGAAGATACGACGAAGTTTTGGGGATTTACTCGCAGAAAGAAGATAAATGTCAAACTCGAAGATAAATGTCAAGTTTGAGGATAAATAGAAGATTTCCGCGGGAAAAAAAGAAAGATCGAGATAAATGGAAGATTCCCATTAAACTCGAATCTGGGCGAAATGGAAATACTAAACCGCCTAGGAAGGGAGTATATAAGCAAGAGGCATAGGGCAGAAGAAAGGGGACGAAATTCAGAGCTCTCATCTGTGACTTTCACAACTTTTCTAGACTTAGAATTTTCCGCACTTAGAAACTTAGGCTTTTTCTCGACAAGTTCGGTTTCTATGACTGGCGCTCAATTACTAGACGAACTCGCCCAGGCAGTTCGATCTCTGGTCCAGCTCTAACAACTGAACTACGTTCGACTTGATCCCCGAAAGGGGTACGTAGGCAGCCTTTCATAAGGTTCAGTCCGAAATCCTTCAAATCCTTTTTCTTATCTTTTTCCGTCTTTTGTTATCGAGCTGCGACTCGATTAAGTTTAAGGTTTTTATGTTGATAACTCGCTGACGGCCTTGCGGCCAAAGCCTTTGTTAACCCTTGTAACGATCGCAACGCTTTTACGCGAAATCGAAATAAGATCTACTTTTTCTTTAAATTCGTTTTATTACGTTTTTCGTATTTTTCCGCATTTATTTGGTTACTTGTCGTTGGCTTTCGCAGAGATCCGGTTCCTCTGGAAAATTAGGGTTTTCCTAAGTTTCTTTATTTAACGGAAATCGACAAGTGTGAATCTCGGTTCCCACAGTTTGGGGCTAGAAGGAGGGGGGGTCGGATTACTCTTACTCATAGCCGCAAAACGCTTGACCAAAACGATGTCTGGATGTATGAAAGACAAAGTCGCAACTCGCAAAAAGACGCTGGTATAACAACTCCAGCAGACGCTGGTATAACAACGCTGTAGTACTCAACAAAATCGAAAACCTAATCGCGACTCTTCGCCACGGGAAGAGCAACAAAACAAGCTCACGATTTCTATCCCAGATCACTAAGGGCAACAATAAAATCTATCAAACCCCATAGTGTTTTTCTTATTTCCGAGTTGGACAAATCTCACGCGTTAAGCAAAAGACGTTTTCCGAGAACCTTTCGGAAAAATAAAATTTGCTCTCCCAGAAACCGCGGAACAAACTGTAAGTTACTCGCGAAATAAATCCTAGGATACTCGCGGAAAACCCTAGGCTGTTCGCGGAGAAATCCTCAGGTAACTCGCAGAAAAACCGTAGGTTATTCATGGCAAAACCCTAGGTTGTTCGCGGAAAAACCCTAGGTTACTCACGGAGAAAGCCCTAGGTTACTCGCGGAAAAAACCCAGGTTATTTGCGACAAAACCCTAGGTTACTCGCGGAAGAACCATAGGCTACTTGCAGAATCGGGCAATACTGTCCAGCCGAAAAGACGGTGAGTTGGCCAAGCAACCTAGCTTGCCATCCTGGCGAGCTGACCGGCTTTCCACCTCGTCCCAGAGGCACTGACTTTTCCCCGAGCGTCCGTACAATCCAAATCATAGCTATGGTTAGCCGGACCGTACTCTAAACAATAATCGCACTGCTTTTCGTTTCGTCTCAATCAAAGTTTTCGTTGAGGTTTTACAACGAAAACAAGATAGCTTTATGAATCGGGACCGTGCTCGCAGACTCACCATTAGGCAAGTTGGAAAATCTCGACGGATCGAAACATCTCCATCACGAATCTTGATCGAGTCGCTTTTCGTTTCGTTTCAATCGGACTTTCCGTTGAGATTCTAAGACGAAAACAAGTCAACCCGACGAATCGAGATCACCCGCGCCAAACGTCTTAGCTTGCCAAACGTAGAGCTAGCTAGCTCGCCATACAGCGAGCTGAACCAAGCGCCTAGCTCTCCCGAGAGATGCTGACTTTACCCCAAGGGTTATTACACTCCAGATCGCCACACGGCGAGCTGAAAGGGTTCACCCGACTCGCCCTACGTCGAGCTGAACCAATCCTCGAGTTTCTCTCTCGAGTCTTGATCGCGCTGATTCTCGTTTCGTCTCAATCGGAATTTCCATCAGGATTTTACGATAAAACCGTGAAGACTTGTTTCTTCGTGTAAGTTCGAATCAATCGTCTAAAACGGCAACGGTTGACTTAACACCAAAGTTGCCTAAACTATACGAGAAATCTGAACTCTCTAGACCCAATCCGGTTTTACGAAACTCTGCCACGCTAAGTAGAAAAAATCCAATCATAACCATTCGATATACAAAGCGCACCTAGTCGGTCAAATAAAACCAGCAGAACATGAGCTCCGATGGTTATGTATTCTCCCCGCTCCGATACTCTTGCTGGTAATTCGTCAAAGACCGGTAAGTCAAAAGACGAAGAACGAAGAATAGACGATCCCAAATCATCGATGAAACTAAGGTATGTCCGATTTGAAAATTTTATTAGACTTCTAATTTCTCGTATATAAGAAAGGAAAACGTCTTGTAAACTGCCGTGAAACCTAGAGAACTTAGAGTTTAGAGGATAGTCTAGCATGCTAAGTCGTAAGAAATTTTTGTCTATCTCGATTTGTTGTTTTCTAACCATTCAGGCATAACTCGCAAACCGATCCAATCTCTCGTACAACCGAGAAACGATCGCCACACATTAAAACGTACTCATTTCCTAAAAGAAAGAGGGAGCTAGAGACGCTGACGTTGTCTTAAAACCGACTCGCTCCTAGAAGTTTTCGTAAACCAGACATACTCCAAGTCATCACCGATCCACCATGGTCTTAAATCGACCCGGATTGTCGATCATCCCAATCCTTCAAAGGAAACTCATCTTTCTTCTTTCGCCGAACATTTTTCCTTGCATCAAGAAAAAGCTTTCTAAAATAAGCGGAAAAATATTCGGACGACGCAAAGCCTCGTCGAAATCATCCCAAAAGCAAACGACAATCTAAAAACGTCTAAGCGCTAAAGACTGACCCAAACCGTCTGGGAAATAATCTCGAGGAATATACAGCATCTCTCGTCGCAATCATGCGGTTAGAAAATCTCTGCAAAACTTCAGAGCGGAACTCGATGATTTGCCGAAGTCATAAAGATCTTCTCGAACTTGATAAAACAAGTATAAGAGTCAAAAATTATACGAGAAATCTTTAGGTGTCAAAGCACTGATCTTATTCTCCGTCGAACCAATTGAGTCACAGAATAATATCAAGAACATTTGCGGCAAAAAGAAAAATCGAGAACACAAAGCAGCAATCGAGAACATGTCCTTCCGTCTCGCCGACTGATCCTATTGCTGGTCATGTGATTCATTCCATCCAAGAAACCCGCTAAAACATATTGCGACTAGATCTCGGTGAAATAACTTTTGGTAAAACTCCGCGAGTGACTTCGAAAAAACCATCACCGAAGAATCAAAAACTAAGCGGAAAGGTTTCTCGAAAAATCTGCGGAAACATTGTTAACCAAATGCGTCGTGCCGATTTACTAAATTCATCACCCGTTACTTACACGAGAAATCCTTCGTATAGTCAGGATCATGTCATAACGAAGTAACTTTCGAAAATGAACGTAACAGGTTGTGCGAAAAGTACATTCCTTATAGCGAAAACCAAGCTATATGATCCGACACTAAGCGACTAATCTAAACTTTGCCTCTTCCCGACACGATCTGAAAGATCTCACTCTTTATCCCTTCGGTTCACAAGCATCTGCTCTCATTCCTTTCGATTACATCCGAGAATGAGACCGCCCCGCAAACGACTCCGCACGGGCTCTACATCGAGCTTCTTAGGATATGTCTCCCTCGAGCAAAAGAGAAAACAACTTCCATACAAAGGAAAGTTTATGCGAAACTTTCATCATATAAATCAAACCTACAACGGAAAAACGTTTTCTATAACCACGGGCATACTTGGCATATCAAGCTCGACAAACGCTACTTGGCTATTGTCCGACCACGCTTCACTTCAATGCCAAGTTTACGAACCGACTCGACCTTTTCGATAGCACAAAAGTGTCGTGGTTTAATCCTCTACCAAATATGACCTTGGCTGTGCAGCTGAACACAACCTTCACGCCAAGCCAATACATTCAACGGATAATGCAAACTTGTCAAAAATTGGCTAAGTTCTGTATTCTCGCAATACACTCTATCTCCGAAGCAAGTTGCCTACAAAACCTGACGTATAAGAAAACACTCGTACCAGAGCTCCTAAAGCCGTACGAATCTCGGAAGGCCAACACTTCACAAAGCACTGTAACGAAAAACGCTTCGTTTCGGGGAAACAACTTACGCGACCTCACGGTCCTAATTTCTCTAGCACAAATCGTAAAACTACCTAACATCCAAACAGGAATGTAAGTCTTAATTGCGAATATCCGCAAACGAACCAAGGTGTTCCTGCAAAGCAGGGTTAAGACAAAACCCTCGCAACACCGCGCAACATCTTCGAGCCCGCAAACGTTCCGAACACGAAACGCAGCATATAAAATAAAAACCAACTTTCGGCACTTCGAGACGTCGCAAACGCCAAGAGATTAGTTTTTCGACACAAATACCTTCCTCGATAAAGTCATTTTCTTGGAAGATCTAACAGTCCGTTCGCGACTATAAAATACGCAAAACTTCTTAACGTATGTATCCTTTGCGAAGGCCCAAACTACGTAAACATCTATCACTTAAAAAATAGTTCGTTGCTGATCACAACGAACTCGAAACAGTCCTAAACAAACTTAAGTTATCTCGCAGAGATAGCTCTCGAACACCCGACACAAGGGTAATAGCGCTATAAAAGAAATCCAAACTTTTGGTCAGCACTTCCGGGCAACTTAGAAATTGTTCCCGGTGAGATGCTCGGTTCCAACCAGACGAATCGTATAAGCCGAGAACCTATCGCGGATTCTAAATCGGTATGNTCCTAAACAAACTTAAGTTATCTCGCAGAGATAGCTCTCGAACACCCGACACAAGGGTAATAGCGCTATAAAAGAAATCCAAACTTTTGGTCAGCACTTCCGGGCAACTTAGAAATTGTTCCCGGTGAGATGCTCGGTTCCAACCAGACGAATCGTATAAGCCGAGAACCTATCGCGGATTCTAAATCGGTATGGAATCGGGTTAAAATCGCAACAGGCAAAACGAAAGCCGACTAGTCATCGCATAGCCTCAATCCAAAAGTAAACCTAGGTCTTGCCCAAAACCCAACACACTGGTCGCTAACGTCTCAAGGCATGAATCGAGATCCTAAAGGCATGTCTCTTCGTCTATATCTAAACACTCACTCAATTTACTAAACATCCTAAAACGAGTAAACGAACAGGGCGATACACTAAGGGAAAAAAGAATGCGAGACGATAACTCGCGGACCTCCCTCAATATCAACTCATATTCTTCCCGCTACATTCATACGAATAAAAACACGCTCTTAAAAACGGAAACTGATTTTTAATAAAGCCGCAAAAGCGGCAGGGACTCAGAGCCGCACACGGCCAGTCCGAAAACTATAACGGCCACGCTCGGCCAGACCAAACGGCCTACGAGGCTAGTCTCAAGCCCGACAAAGGTCCAGATGCCATCGACAACAATATGCTCGATAATTCCTACACAACATATAACTAGACCGTAAAGGTCTTGCTAGGAAACAGGTCATACGAACCTTAACTCCGAAACGAACTACGAAAGGCTTGATCCCCTCACAAGGCGAAGCCCTAATCTTAAACGCTTTCCGCTCCCTGGAGAGTGGAAAGATCACTTTCAATGGACCTTTCCAACCATTAATTCCGCCTAACTTAACTAAAACTGGCTAACCACTCGCAAGAACCTTACGCTAAAGGCTCAAGATTCTAGCGAGCTGGGGAGCTAACTGTTGGTGTCAAAATCGGTCACAGCGGAATCAATGGCAAAAAGTCTCCGCAGAAAATATAAAAGAAATCGTTTTATAAAACTCGAAGAATCGTTTTATAAAACTCGAAGAATCGTTTTATAAAACTCGAGAATCGTTTTATAAAATGATTCTCGAGTTTTATAAAACTCGAAGAATCGTTTTATAAAACTCGAGAATCGTTTTATAAAACTGGAAGAATCGTTTTGTAAAACTCGAGAATCGTTTTATATAACTGGAAGAATCGTTTTATAAAACTCGAGAATCGTTTTATAAAACTCAAGAATCGTTTTATAAAACTCAAGAATCGTTTTATAAAACTCGAAGAATTTTTTTATAAAACTCGAGAATCGTTTTATAAAACTCGAGAATCGTTTTATAAAACTCAAAGAATCGTTTTATATAACTCAAAGACCGTTTTATAAAACTCGAGAATCGTTTTATAAAACTCGAGAATCGTTTTATAAAACTCGAGAATCGTTTTATAAAACTCGAGAATCGTTTTATAAAACTCGAGAATCGTTTTATAAAACTCGAGAATCGTTTTATAAAACTCGAGAATCGTTTTATAAAACTCGAGAATCGTTTTATAAAACTCGAGAATCGTTTTATAAAACTCGAGAATCGTTTTATAAAACTCGAGAATCGTTTTATAAAACTCGAGAATCGTTTTATAAAACTCGAGAATCGTTTTATAAAACTCGAAGATCGTTTTATAAAAACTCGAAGAATTGTTTTATAAAACTCGTGAACCGTTTTATAAAACTCAAGAATCCTTTTATAAAACTCGAAGAATCGTTTTATAAAACTCGAGAATCGTTTTATAAAACTCGAAGAATCGTTTTATAAAACTCGAGAATCGTTTTATAAAACTCGACGACCATTTTATAAAACTCGAGAATCGTTTTATAAAACTCGAGAATCATATTATAAAACTCGAGAATCATTTTATAAAACTCGAAGATCGTTTTTTAAAAACTCGAAGAATCGTTTTATAAAACTCGAGAATCATTTTATAAAACTCGAGAATCGTTTTATAAAACTCGAGAATCATTTTATAAAACTCGAGAATCGTTTTATAAAACTCGAAGATCGTTTTATAAAACTCGAGAACCGTTTTACAAAATCGCGAAAAACCGAAACCGCCGCAAAACGCGAACTAAGCCGAGCTGGCTTAGTTCGCCAGCAGGCAAACTAGGAGCCTCCCGACTAGTTCGCCTGCTGGCAAACTAAGCCAGCTCGGCTTAGTTCGCCAGCAGGCGAACTAGGAGCTTCCCGACTTGTTCGCCTGCTGGCGACTAAGCCAGCTCGGCTTAGTTCGCCAGTAGGCGAACTAGGAACCTCCCGACTAGTTCGCCTGCTGGCGAACTAAGCCAAGCTGGCTTAGTTTTAGTTCGCCAGCAGGCAAACTAGGAACCTCCCGAGTAGTTCGCTTTCTGGCGAACTAGAGACTCCCCAACGGCGAACTAAGAGGTTCTGACTTTGCTTAGTTCGCCATATGGCGACCTGGCCAAGCTGAACTAGCTCGCTGTACGTCGAGCCAACCATCCCGAGCCTCGATATCCCACATCCTTGATTCAAGGCATACGTCCTTCGACACGATTGTATTCCAAATCGCGGTCAAAATGTCTCCTGTTTCGTCTCGATCAGTCCTATCGTTCAAGTTTTACGATAAAAACCGTAAAACTTTGTTTTCTCGAAAAGAACTCGTGGAAATCTTATAAAACGGCAACGGTTAAACGAAACACCGAATATTTCCTAATCTATACGATTTATTCGAGATTTTTCGTAAAAATCGTACAAAACGCGTTTTTAATAAAACCCCGAGTAAATCGTATAAAACATCAACGATTAATCGAAACATCGAACGTTTCTTAGCTTTACGATTAACTCGAGAAACTTATCTAAAAACGGCATCGTATCAGGAAACGATCTCGTTTATAGTCGTAAAACGGATTTATCGCAAAACGGCTCGGAAATTCATAAAACGTGTTAAAAGCCACTCGCGACTTTAAACGAAGTCCAACCCGAAGATACGACGACGTTTTGGCGATTTACTCGCAGAAAGAAGATAAATGTCAAACTTGAAGATAAATGCCAAGTTTGAGGATAAATAGAAGATTTCCGCGGGAAAAAAGGAAAGATCGAGATATATGGAAGATTCCCATTAAACTCGAATCTGGGCGAAATGGAAAGACTAAACCGCCTAGGAAGGGAGTATATAAGCAAGAGGCATAGGGCAGAAGCAAGGGGACGAAATCCAGAGCTCTCATCTGTGACTTTCACAACTTTTCTAGACTTAGAAGTTTCCGCACTTAGAAACTTAGGCTTTTTCTTGACAAGTTCGGTTTCTATGACTGGCGCTCAATCACTAGATGAACTCGCCCAGGCAGTTCGATCTCTTGTCCAGCTCAATCAACTGAACTATGTTCGACTTGATCCTCGAAAGGGGTACGTAGGCAGCCTTTCATAAGGTTCAGTCCGAAATCATTCAAATCCTTTTTCTTATCTTTTTCCGTCTTTTGTTATCGAGCTGCGACTCGATTAGGTTTAAGGTTTTTATGTTGATAACTCGCTGACGGCCTTGCGGCCAAAGCCTTTGTAAACCCTTGTAACGATCGCAACGCTNCAGTCCGAAATCATTCAAATCCTTTTTCTTATCTTTTTCCGTCTTTTGTTATCGAGCTGCGACTCGATTAGGTTTAAGGTTTTTATGTTGATAACTCGCTGACGGCCTTGCGGCCAAAGCCTTTGTAAACCCTTGTAACGATCGCAACGCTTTTACGCGAAATCGAAATAAGATCTACTTTTTCTTTAAATTCGTTTTACTACGTTTTTCGTATTTTTTCGTATTTATTTGGTTACTTGTCGTTGGCTTTCGCAGAGATCCGGTTCCTCTGGAAAATTAGGGTTTTCCTAAGTTTCCTTATTTAACGGAATTCGACAAGTGTGAATTTCGGTTCCCACAACCCCTATGTAACAACCCTCTTAATGCAGCTGGTAACAAATTTTGCACTAACACATGATGATCATGCGACTTTAAACTACCAATATTTGGAGGGTTAACTAAAAAGATTATTTGCAATATTACCACAATAACCATCAGGACCTCTAAATTTAGATAACCTTTGGCAGAAAATGGCCTTCTCTTTCTTGGATAACCAATAGGCTGCTGGAGGTAAGTATGTTTTCTTTCCCCTAACCTCTGTGTGCAAGTACTTTGATTCCAATATATTTTAAGTCTTTTCTATATTTCAAACCATCTTTTGACTTTGAACTTTGCATCAAGATAGAAAATATAGCATCTGAGACATTCTTTTCAACGTGCATAACATCAATATTGTCTCGAAAAGACAGATCTTAACACCTCAAACAAGAAAATGTTAGACATATTCATATACTACACAATCAGAGAATATACTTTACCTTCCAGTAAGGTAGTTCGAAGAATATTGATCTCTTCTTCCACCGCCATAAATCATTTGATTCTTCACACTCATCTTGTTAAACCATATCATCATCTTCCAACTATGTTCTTTTTCTTCTATTTTCCTTATCTAGAGCTCTTCTAAAACTATTCCTAAAAGTTTGTAGTGTCTCATATATTTTCGCACCAGTTGTATCCTATTGTCATTTACTTCCTCAATAGTGTTGTCAAATCAAACTTTTTATACTTGTAATGATGGCCTGGTGGTAGTTTTTTTCTATTTCCCATGTAGACAAACTTACGGCTAAACTTAAGACACCTACATGGTGCATCCTTTCCACATACATTGCAGGCTTGTTTCCCCTTCACTTTACATCCAGACAATGTTCCTAAGGCTGGATAGTCACTGATACTCCAAACCAGCAAGGCTCTAAGTGTGAAATTCTCCTTTGCAAACGAGTCATAGACTTCAATACCCTCAGCCCACAGTTCTTTCAAATCGTCTATCAATGTTGCTAAGTAAACATATATGTTTATTACCAGAAGCTGTTGGACCAGGGATCAACAAAGTCAACATTATATTCTAAGCCTTCATACACATTGTTGGAGGCATGTTGTAGTTCACTAATAACACTGACCATGTTCTGTGATTGGTATTTTGCATTGAAAAAGGGTTCATACCACCTGTTGAATTCCAAGTCGAAGATTCCTTTGTTTCAGTTATGCCCAAGCTATAGAATCAATTGGGTGTCGCATTGTACCATCTTCAGTGGCATTGGAATAGTGCCAACGCAGATCTTCAGCAATCCTTTTAGATCTAAATATCCTCCTAAATATGTTATTTATTGGAAAATATCTAAGGACCTTTGCTGAAATTCCAACCTTTACCTCATCATTGTTCTTATCTTTTTCCCATCTTCAAACTTTGCTTCTTGGAAATGTGTCTAGCTTCTCAAACTCCTTCCTATATAGTATGCAATCATTCTTGAAAGCATGAATATTTTTGTAGCCAAAACCAAATATCTTCAGAAAATTCTTAATTGCATCCATACTCTTCAGAAGAACATTGTCTTGAGGTAGCATGTCCTGAAGTAAAACCAAAAGCTGTTCAAAGTAGTTCTCATCAGACAAGTTCTCAGACACACCACTTTTAATTTTGAATCTATAAAGTCCCATGATTGCTGAAACCTTTGTGTATTTGATACAATTAGAGTACAATGGAGTCTTAGCATCTCTTAACTTTTTCTTAAACTCAATTTCCTCTGCTTCGACACCATCACCATTTGCCTCTACCCCATTGTAATTCGTCTGATTTTAATCATCTTCACCCATAGAGAATGTTGTCTTAAACAAATCAAATGCCTCCGTTACATATTGCAGACCACTGTCTTCTGTAGAATCTCTTTTTTCACCATGAATACTCCAACAAGAACTCTTATACTTCTTATCCATACCCCTAATCAGTAGATGCTCAACTATTTTATCTACTAACTGATGGCATAAGTTGCAGCAATCTCTACAAGGGCATAGCATCTCAGACAGATCTCCCAATCTTCTTGCCGCTGAATTCACAAAATTATTGGCTCCTTCCGAATACTAACGACTGTTTCTGCAAGGTAAATCACAAAAATCAGAAGTTAGTTTTCTTTCAATCAAAGAATACAAGTAAGCTCGAGTGATTTTAGATTATACCTTGGGAGCCGAACCCACGTCTTATCCATTTGGTCACGATATAGATGGATCTGTTCTGAAACTAGGTACTCAAGTCAAAACTACGAAGACAAAACATGATTTCGCCAGTCAGAGTTGTGAGAACCCTAGAGAGGAGTTGTGTCCGCTCTGAAAATTTCACCGTGAAAATTAGGATCTGAAATGAACGGCTCGGATCATTGTTAGGGAAACAAATCAAATGGTGTAGGTTCAATAAGATAGAACGGCTCAGATTAAGTTTGGGGAGACATATCCGGCAGTGAAGAATTAGCCACGTATGCAATCTCTGCCTCTAATGCTCATTGGCTAAGAATTAGTTTTACTGTTACACCGAAATTAACATATAAGATAGGTTATGAATCAAAAAAATACTTTAATTTTTTCAAAAAAAGAAAAACATCAGTATTTCAATTTTAAGAATATTCTTTCGTAAAAATGCCATTTTTAAAATTAAAAAAATACTATAAAGTACTATTACAACCATCTAACTTATATTTTCATAAACACTAAGACTTAGTTCTATGCACAAAAAAATTAGTCACCAATTCTTATATGAGTTTTTATAAAAAAAGATTACACTATACAACTTATACAAAATGCAAGTTTTTATAAAATTAAAAATTGACCTTAAATATTTATATTTGACATTTTAATACACAAAATAATGTAATGTATATAGGGATAGGGATAGGGTATTAACTTTAGGGTTTAGGGTATAAACGTTATCATTTGGGGATTTATTTTCAGGGTTTAGGGTTAGAATTTTAGGGGTTATGGTCTAAAAATTGGATGTAGAATTTTATATTATATTAATACATAAGACATTATATTAAACAACATTATATTATCCAAAATACATTTGTTAACATAATATTGTATAATAATAGAGCATTATTAGTACAAAAACACAATAATTAACCGGCTCTTAAGTTTGTACCAAAAGAACTAGCAATACATAAAACCTTGTCTAACTCCCAAACCCACTCTTAACCTTGTCTAAGTTTCAAACAACCATTAGCTTATCATTTGGCCAAACCATAATAGAACCTATTGCATCTGAAATGTATTCTATCTCTAAGCTTGGCCTCCACACCTTTGTAGTACCAATCTTAGCTACTTCAACCCAAACCTTGCTTGTATTTGGACCTAGTGGCACAAAGTGGCACAACTCTTTCAGATCCGTTGAAGCTACTCTTCCCTCAGCTACCTTACGTCCAGAGTTGCTGCAATCTAAAAGGATACACTTCTGCTTTGCACTTTTGGTGGAACTAATGCAGCATGGACTCTACAACTCACACCAGATAATAGAAGCAATTTAGAAACATCAGCCAAAGATGTATAGTCAATATACATACAAAAAAATAACATACCTTTGCTTTTTCCCCGGCTGATTTCCTAGGTGATGTTTTCTTCTTGCCTGCAGTTTTAGAAGGCGTTGCATCTGAAAGAATCATTGTAGCAGTGACTTCAAACTTTAGGACTAGCAATGTGATTTTCTCGTTAATAGCATCACCAAGCACAAACATATCCGCAGTTGGCCTCCACAAAAGAGCATTATCTTTAAACACCTTTACAACTTCAATACTGACAGCATTTGGACCAAGCGGTATATTGTTAACCAGCTCTTTGGAATTAGAAGAGCACATGAGACCTTCAGCCACAACCTCCTCCTCTTCATTTATCCAATCATATATTTTGCATCTTCGAGTTTCACTGTGGGAAGCGAAATTCACCTATTGTCAAGATTACGTAAATATGGGAACTTAGAGTAAACCCTAATTTCCCAGAGGATCCGGCTATCTGCAGAACCGCACAAGAACAATCAAGAACGCGATTAATATGAATTAGCTAAAGAGATGTAAAGAAAAACGAGATTGAGAACGAAAAGAGTCTTATTCCGAATCTGTGTAAGAACAATACAACCACAGTAAGCCTTAGCCACGTGAGCCGTCGGCGAGATCCCAACCCTAGAAGTCTAAGACTAAAACCCTAGTTGAGGCGCAGCTCGATAACAAAAACGGAAAAAAACCCTAAGTGCTAAGTTTCTGGTGGTGAAAGCTCTCGAAATTGGTCCCTTGCTTCTGTCCTCTGCCTCTTGCATATACTCCCTTCCTAGGCGGTTTAATCCTTCCATTTGGCCCAGATTCGAGTTTATCGAGAATCTTCCATTTATCTTTATCTTTCCTTTTTTCCCGCAGAAATCTTCTATTTATCCTCAAACTTGACATTTATCTTTGATATACCATGATTTCGACCCGTTTTTGGTCATGGTATTGATATGTTTTTATGATAATTATCTATGTTTATGAGTCTATTAGGTATGTTTTCATGTTCAGGAGCATTTTATAGTAAAGTGATGATTTAGGTGCTTTATGGAGCTTAAAGGAGATTTTTCCAAGATGACTATGAAGATCCGACAATGAGAGACACATATCGATCGATACACACCTTGTGTAATCGATCGATGACGCTTCCATAGAAGTTGAAGTCGAGATACTCCATCGATCGATGTACACCATGTACCATCAATCGATACACAGTGTGATGAGCAGGACTTACTTGGCCGACTTGAAGCCCAAGTTCTTACCAAATTACAAGATTGCCCCTGACGAGTTTTTAACCTAATTGTACTCATATTTATAGTTATGCCTATGAGCCCTAGAAAGAATCAGAAAGTATTGAGTTTTATCTAAGTTTTTGTATTCTTTTACTATTCTATACTTAGCAATAAAGTATTTTCTTTTCATCTTATTCTTTTGCTACGAATCACTTGGCTATGTCTGAGTAGATTCATTTGTTAGATTTAGGGTTCAAATAGTTATGAGGGATTAGCCCCAACTATGGAGTGTTGAGTTGTTATATTCATTATCCAAATGAACCCTAATGCTTACTCTAGATTATCTACCTAGAGGTATGATTATGGAGTGACTAATCTAATAGTCATTATCCTGAAATCATTTGGCTAAGCTCAGACTCTATTTGGCACGTGCGATAGGTGGTCTAACAGAAATTCTCGGGTGAACACAGTTTCAATTCGATCCGATGCTATATCGATCGATACTCCTATAGAGTAATCGATCGACGGAAAAACATATCGATCGACACTGCGATAGCAACATCGATCGATACTGCCGGCAATCAGATCAATGGACGAGTCTAATTGCGACAGCTATAGATTTGTCTAAGGATTGAAGTTCTCATATATTTGCAAGAAATTCGTTAAGACATCCATAGATTTATAATCCTGATTTTCTGAATAGTAACCTTGAATCTAGCTACTTTCTTTTATTGTTTTAAAACCCAAAAACTATTTTCCTTAGCAACTTACCATTGCTACCAACTTTTATTTATTGTTTTAAACCTAATCAACCTAGCTTAATCACTTAGGATTATATCCTTTGTGACTCTAGTTCCTTGTAGATTCGATCCCTAAGTACTACGATTGAACCTCTTATTTGAGAGAGTAATTCACTCCTTAAGGTTAAACATTTGAGTGATATCAAATTAGGCGCCGTTGCCGGGGAACTAAGATTACTATTAGATTTAATCTGATTCAGTCTAGGTTATTTGATACTTTTATTTTTCAATCTTTTGACACAAATTTTTTCTTTTTCTTTTTGTCTTTTTCAGGTACATGCCCAGCAGTACTAGAAGCAACAAAAGGACAAGAAACTTTTGTACTCAGAAGATCCCAACAATCTGGAACGTAGCATCCGCAAAGACCTACGCTCCACATCGATCGACACCACCACCTCTCTATCGACCGATATGCGCTTTCCACCGACGATCAACAACCGTTCGTCGACCGATTCCTTCACAATCCCATCGGTCGACATCAACAACCGTTCGTTGACCGACACCAACACCACCTCATCGATCGACATCAACAACCGTTCGTCGACCGATACCCTTCACTTGAAATCGATCGATACACCTCACTCTACATCGATTGATACTAACCGGCGAGACATGATAGTGCCTATGATTCTCATACCCGATGAGAATGGAGACCTGCGTGATCAAGATGGTCACCTGCGAAATGCAGCAGGTCAGAAGCTGAATGATCAGAAGGAGGTCATTCCTGAACAAGAAACTGCAGGCGTCATTCAACCTGTAGAAGAGACCAGAACTTTGGCTGACTACAACCGTCCGGACCAGTTTTATTCAAACCGATCAGCCATCCTCCCTCCTGTTATTCAGAGAGGAGATTTTGAGCTCAAGCCGCAGTACTACACACTTGTAGGACAAATACCTTTCTGTGGTTTGCCCCATGAGCATCCTATGGACCATCTGGAGAGGTTCGAGGATCTTGTAACCCTAGTCAAAGCAAAAGGAGTCCCTCAAGACTATCTTTTCTGCAAGCTTTTCAAGTACTCTCTATCTGGAGAAGCTTTGCAGTGGCGGAGACAACTACCACCAGGTTCCCTTACCACCTGGAGTGACATCAAGCATGCTTTCTTGCGCAATTTCTTTGATGATTCACGCGCTGAAGAGTTGAGGAAGAAAATTGCTTCGTTTACCCAAGACCCTGAAGAGTCATTCAAGGATACTTGGAACCGATTCAAATCCTACCAGCGAGACTGCCCACACCACGGATTCAACAAAGTGCAACTGCTCTGCACTTTCTACAGAGGCATCAGCCCAGATTTCAAGAGAGCCCTTGATACAGCTAGTGATGGCAACTTCACCACCAGGAAACCGTAGAATGCTATCAAGCTAATTGATAACTTGGCTTCCAGCAACAGCACAAAGAACTCTGTGACGCAGACTTCATACATTGAGAAGGAGTACATCAATGAAGTTCAAGCACAGCTAGACAACATTCAGAAGCCCCTAAACAAGCAGATCTGTTTAGTGGAAGATTAAGACATTGTTGAAGAAGATATCAACTGGATTAGTGGAGCTGATTTTCAGAGATCTGGTAACCAAGGAGGATACAAAAACTTCACAGGCCAGAGAAGCAACTTCAACCAGAATTCCAAGAAACCCAACAACTTCAGCAGCAGCAACAACAACAGAAGCTATGGAAGTGCCTTCTACTCAAATCCACACCCACCCACCCAAGATACTAAACTGGAGGAGTTGGTAGACAAGATACTTGAGAGTCAGCAGAACCTCGAGGTAAACTTCAATGGAATGATCGATTCTGTCTACACCACCTTCACCACGAAGATAGATGCCCTCAGCACCCATGTGAAAAAGCTAGAGACCCAAGTGTGTCAGACAAGAGAAGCACTTAAGAAGCAGGAGTTTGCCCACAACCAGAACATCAATGCCAACATGGATGATGAATTTTGGCTAGAGGTAGTAGAAGAGATTCAGAGATCTGATGATGAGAGTGAAAAAGATTTCGCCTACGACTACTATCGATCGATATCACTAGCTCAACATCGATCAATATCGCCTTTAGTACGTCGATCGATAGACTTTGACGAGTGTCGATCGATAGACTCAGACGAAAACCCTCGCGAGTGCAATTCCGTCAAGATTATATCTCACGCCGCCTTCGCAACACGTCACCCACATCCGCCCATCCCTGTCATCAATTGACACGATGACCCTGTCATCGATCGACACCAAGACCCTGGTATTGACCGACATACTCCAGCTAGTGTCGATCGATACACAGTACCCCAACGCCGAGTGCATCTTCCTAAGATTTATAGTGCATGTCTTGACGCTTTCCGGGAGCAGTATTACACCACCAGAAGCCCTACAGCAGCCCTAAAAGAGAGACCCACAGATATCTTTGAGTCCATGGAGATAAAAAAAGGAAACTCAGGGAAGAGTTCTCAGGAAAAGGAAAGAGAAGATACCTAATCCCTATAAAAGAGAAGCTAATGAGAAGGAGTTGTCAAGCTTCAGAAAAAGAGTCCTCAGAATTCCTAAAGAGAAACCTTTTGAAGAAGCCTATTTTTCACACAGATTGTGGATGTTCTTCAGAGAAACAAAGGAGACAGAAGAAGACATCAGGAGGATGATTAACCAAGTCAGAAACAGTCTAAAGCAGAAGATAACACTGGAGAAGAAGAGTGATCCAGGGAAGTTCACAATACCATGTTCGATCAAAGGTGTTGATTTCCCTCGTGCCCTATGTGACACAAGATCTGGAGTTAGCATCTTACCCAAGCTTATGGAAGAACATCTAGGTCTGAAGATAGAGCCTTCTGAAGAAACTTTCATCTTTGTGGATTGTTCTCAGCAAAGCTCTGGAGGCATCGTTCGCAACCTTGAGGTACAGATTGGAGAAACCCTAATTCCTACAGACTTCCATGTCCTCTCCAACAAGCTCAACTTCAAGACTTCTCTACTACTTGGAAGAGCCTTCTTAGCCACAGTTGNTAGGTCTGAAGATAGAGCCTTCTGAAGAAACTTTCATCTTTGTGGATTGTTCTCAGCAAAGCTCTGGAGGCATCGTTCGCAACCTTGAGGTACAGATTGGAGAAACCCTAATTCCTACAGACTTCCATGTCCTCTCCAACAAGCTCAACTTCAAGACTTCTCTACTACTTGGAAGAGCCTTCTTAGCCACAGTTGGAGCCGTTTGTGACCTACAAACCAACAAGCTCTGCCTTACCCTTATCAACCCTTCCATCCACTACAACCCTGTTCCAGTCATCAAGTTTCCAAGGACAGCAAGCTCAACACTCGTAGCCACCTGTTTCTGTGCCCACGAGTATGATTCTATGGGAGAGTATGAAACTGAAGAAGCAGTATCGACTGATGACCACCTTCTACCATCGACCGATATCAGGCCACCAACATCGACCGACATACCTACCTGGTCATCGATCGATAGGGTATTCCAACAGATCGAAGACGAGTTCCTAGACGCCGATTTCAGCGCAGATGAGTGGGAAAACGATCATTACAGGCCAGAACTCGCTATTATCACTACTCAGGAGGAGTATGATGAAGATTATGAGGAGGAACGAGCCATAGAGTACCGATTTCTTCGAGAAGATGCAGAACACCCTTTTATCCCGACCTTCCTCCGACAAGCATCGACTGATATGACCCCTAGTCCATTGATCGATATGCCTCAACCCAGATCGCTCAAACGACGTTTCGAATCAACGAGCGACGAACCTTACTGCGCACCAGTCTATGTCCCACATGAGCCACACGATGGAGATTATTCGATTGGAAGTTTGGCCAGCAATTATCACGAAAGTTTTGTAGAGGATACAGCACCACTACAACCCGCGATCCAACCCAATGCAGTCCTATCGACCGATATGGAGCACTATCCATCGATCGATATCAATCTCCAACCACCAACCGTTCTTGCCACAACACCAACCGAGGTACAAGCATCTAAATTTGATTTAAATTCACTAATTCCGGATGAGTATGGTATCTTCAGGGATTCAAATGGTCATGCACGAGCAATAGATTGGAGAATCATTCCAATCTCCACAGAAGATGTTGCAGACATCCTTCAGATGGCCAATGGACCTATCATCGAAAACGATCCGCACCAAAGAAAACGGCCATCGACCGATGCATGGAGACTCGCATCGATCGATATGCACCGAGAATATGGGAAGAGAGCCTTCAACAACGGAGTTCGTCGTTTCTTTTGGGAAAAGAAAGACGAATATGGAGTCTACGGAGATGAATCTGACCATGCAAGAGCAGTAAACGGAGACATCATCCATGTTACCAAAGAAGACATGGGAAACTTGCTGAAGAGAGCCTCATTATTTGGACGCTCTTGTTTCTGTCTACAGAGTATGCTGATCAATATGCTAAAGGAGTTCCAAATGGAAAGCTCTACACACAGGCAGAAGTCACCTATATGCTAGATGGAAGAACCGGAGATCACAACTGGGAGATAGCAGGCATGAGACATGAACATGAGAAAGACCTATCAAGACTTCGAGGTGAACTACTATGGAATACCACCAACAATGACTTGCCACGATATGAAAAAGAAGCCCTACAAGAAGAAGTCAACACCTTGCGCGCACAACTGAGATCTCAGACACAGGCATCGACCGATACAAATCCCCTTGCATCGATCGATACACCCGTCCATAACCCGATCAAGCACCACTTACATAAACTATCGATCGATGACAAACCCAGTCCATCGATCGATACCCGTGCTCAAGAATTCTGTACCAGAGAAGAACTAGAAGCAGCCACAAGAGATATCTACAAATCTATTGAGTTTTGTGGAGACGAAGATTACAAATTACTAGACAAGTATTGGTTCTCAGTACACAGTGACGTCAAAGGATTACAGTGCACAGTGGAGGATATTCAGAAGGAGGTAGAAGAGATCCAAAGACAGCTCGCCAGCCGACCTGACCCATCCCCATCGGTCGATGACACCCACCACACATCGACCGATGTGCAACCTCCAAAATCGACCGAGGAGACCACACACCATGACACCATGCAGCGGACTACAGAACACATCTACAACATGCTTGGACATCATCAGTATAGCATTGCAAGCTTAGAGGAGTGGTTGGAAAGAATCCAAACTGAAGTTTATGGTTTGAAGACTAGTATGACCAGAAGCGAGAAAGCCACAAGAAGCTTTTTAACCTCATGGTTTGAAGAATCACAAGACAAGGAGGATACTTTTTGCCAATAAGTACCTGCAACCCACCTCACTAGCCACCATACTTCCACAGTCAAGCTAACTGACCTTTAACCAAGCGCGAGTGGGAGGCAACCCACTGTTAGGTATTTTACTACTTCTTTTTATTTTATTTTTACTTATTATTTTCGTTTTTATTTGTTTTTAGGAAGATAGACACCCGATCAATACCTATTGACCGATATGAACCAGTCGATATCGCTCGACACATACCTACACGCATCGATCGAAGATGGCGGCTCACCATCGATCGATATCCATATCGGTCAGGTATATCGTTCATAATTTTGATATCAGTTACTCATTTGATTTTTCTTATGCTCTAACTCTGACTGATTATACACTGAGGACAGTGTATGATTTAAGTCTGGGGGGAGATGATTACTGATGCTACTTTACCTTTTTTGATCTTATTTATAAAAGTTTTCAAAAATTGGTTTTATTGAGTCAAGAAAGGGAAAAATTTTCAAAGTCTTACTTTTTATCTTACCACTCTTTAGCACCATTCTTAGATTTGTTGATTGCAGAAAGTACTATAGATGCTAAAGTGGATCACTGATCACCTATGACAACACTTTCATGATTCTCTGGAAGAACCAAAGATGATTTCCAACCTAACCTGACATCTACTGCTTGTCTCGGGGCTTAGTATACAAGGGATCGGAATCCTCCTGAAAGTCTGGAAGGTAAAAGTCTCAAAAATTTTGGTTTCCTTCTTTCCTTCCTTCGACATCCCCAGAGAATAAAAGACGATATGATTTCCTGAGAGGCAGAGGGAGAGGTACATTACCTATGACCCACTATTCTAAATCAAAGGAATGATCAAAGCGAGGGAGAGGTACATTACCTATGACCCCACTATTCGCTTACACTTTGTCAAGAAAGATCAATAAGATGAACATTAGTTGTTCATTGGGATTGATATAAAAAAAAAGAAAAGAGAAAGAAAGAATTGGGATTCAGAGAAGGGGGATAAAGAAAGAAAGGGAAGCAGGATGAGAATGCCTGAAACTTGTTTGAGTTGAATCCATGTGTTCCTTGATCGATACTCCCAAGGTAAAGCCTACACCTTTATTTTTATGCATAAATGAAATCATTAGAGGGGATAGACAGACAAGGAATGTTTAAGTTGATTGGCTAGATGTATTTGGTTGCTAAGCTAGGATATGGTATAATGTACTTCTGTAGTTGATAGATATGAGATGTGGCTTGCAACAAAGTAAGAGGTGATGATTTTAAAGTTGAGATTTTGATTGGGTCCCTGCTGTTTTTAAACTTCTTTTAAAGACTAACTTAAGGTTTGCTTGAGGACAAGCAAAAGGTTAAGTCTGGGGGAGTTGATATACCATGATTTTGACCCGTTTTTTGTCATGGTATTGATATGTTTTTATGATAATTATCTATGTTTTGGAGTCTATTAGGTATGTTTTCAGGTTCAGGAGCATTTTGTAGTAAAGTGATGATTTAGGTGCCTTATGGAGCTTAAAGGAGAGTTCTCCAAGATGACTATGAAGATCCAACAATGAGAGACACATATCGATCGATGATGCTTCCGTAGAAGTTGAAGTCGAGATACTCCATCGATCGATGTACACCATACACCATCGATCGATACCGAGCGTGATGAGAACGATTTACTTGGCCGACTTGAAGCACAAGTTCTCACCAAATTACAAGATTGCCCCTGACGAGTTTTTAACCTAATTGTACTCATATTTATAGTTATGCCTATGAGCCCTAAAAAGAATCAGAAAGTATTGAGTTTTATCTATATTTTTGTATTCTTTTACTATTCTATACTTAGCAATAAAGTATTTTCTTTTCATCTTATTCTTTTGATATGAATCACTTGGCTATGTCTGAGTAGATTCATTTGTTAGATTTAGGGTTCAAATAGTTATGAGGGATTAGCCCCAACTATGGAGTGTTGAGTTGTTATATTCATTATCCAACTGAACCCTAATGCTTACTCTAGATTAGCTACCTAGAGGTATGATTATGGAGTGACTAATCTAATAGTCATTATCCTGAATTCATTTGGCTAAGCTCAGACTCTATTTGGCACGTGCGATAGGCGGGATAATAGAAACTCTCGGGTGAACACAGTTTCAATTCGATCCGATGCTATATCGATCGATACTTCTATAGAGTAATCGATTGACGGCAAAACATATCGATCGACACTGCGATAGCAACATCGATCGATACTGTCGGCAGTCAGATCAATGGACGAGTCTAATAGCGACAGCTATAGATTTGTCTAAGGATTGAAGTTCTCATATATTTGCAAGCAATTCGTTAAGACATCCATAGATTTATAATCCTAATTTTCTGAATAGTAACCTTTAATCTAGCTACTTTCTTTTATTGTTTTAAAACCCAAAAAACTATTTTCCTTAGCAACTTACCATTGCTACCAATTTTTATTTATTTTTTTAAACCTAATCAACCTAGTTTAATCACTTAGGATTATATCTTTTGTGACTCTAGTTCCTTGTGGATTCGATCCTTAACTACTACGATTGAACCTCTTATTTGAGAGAGTAATTCATTCCTTAGGTTAAACATTTGAGTGATATCAATCTTCAAATTTGACATTTACCTTCTTTTTGCGAGTAAATCGTTAAAACATGGTCGTATCTTTGGGCAGACTTTCGTTAAAGTCGCGAGATAGGCTTTTATCGCGTTTTAGGATTTTTCGAGCCGTTTTGCGATCAACCGTTTTACGACTTTATGAGGTCGTTTGCTGATGCGATTCCATTTTTAAATAAGTTTCTCGAGTTAATAACAAAATTTGGCAATGTTCGATGTTTAGGTTAATTGTTGCCGTTTTCTACGATTTACTCGAGGTTTTATTAAAAAGTGCGTTTTTTACAATTTCTCACAAAAAGTCTCGAGTAAATCGTATAGTTAGGCAATGTGCGGTGTTTCATTTAACCGTTGCCGTTTTATACGATTTTCTTGAGTTCTTTTGAGAAAATAAGATTTTACTGTTTTTATCGTAAAACTTGAACGATAGGACGGATCGAGACGAAACGAGAGACGTTTCATCCGTGGTTCAGAACACGATCAAGCCGAAGGACATATGCCTCGAATCAAGAATGTGGGAGGTCGAGGCTCGGGACAGTCAGCTAGACATACGGCGAGCTGTTCGTGAAGTGACTAGCTCGCCGTATGGAGAGCTAGCTCGATGCAACCTAGCTCGCCGTACGGAGATCTGGTCCAGGACCGACCAGTTTGCCGTGCAGCGAGATGAACCGGTTGGTTCGGCTCGTCGTACGTCAAACTCGGTTAGGTCGAACCTGCTCGCGGTTTTACGGCTGATGCGGTTTTTTTGCGGTTTTGCGCTTAACTCAGTCAATCGTGTAATCGGTGTTTGTTTCGTTTATTTTTCCGAAATAACGATTTCCAAGTTTTTCCGCGCATTTTATTTGTTCGGAAATTTCTTAGTATTTTATAAAACGGCTTTTGACCAACAACAACCGATTGGAATAGAGTATAACTCAGTCAATCGTGTAATCGGTGTTCGTTTCTCCGTACCGATTTTGACACCAACAGTTAGCCCCCAGCTCATAAGAATCGTAGAGTTCTTACGAGCGGTTTGAACTTGTTCGGCAAGTTTAGTAGTACTAGGCGGAACTTAATGGCCAAAAGTCCAAAGGTGAATAGTAAAACTTTTCCTTATAAGTACATGGAGTAAATTTTCAAATTATTTACTCACTCTCTTCCATAAGTTATGTAAGGTTCAAGAAGTTTTCTCTCTTCTTCTCCCTTTGAATCTCTTTCTCTTATTGTTGCTAAACATGGTTTCAAAAAGAAGGACTCGTTCCTCAACCAGTTCTAATTGCCGTAGCTCCGAAGAAACGAACTCGGGGCCTCAAGTCGCAGTCCCGAAGGAGGAACCCTTGTTTCAATTAGTCGACCCGAGAGACCATGAGGCGTATTGAGCGATAGGAGGCGAGTTGGGATCTTCCATACCTGGAACCTGGGTTCCATCTTCGTTTGATGCCAACCATGCTTCTGAATGCCCGAGTTCGGCTCGTCCCAATTGTCTTGAATTCATTTGAAAATTTTGCCGAGTCCCAGAGGCAGTCGAGTTTCGCCTTCCGCTAGCTGAAGAGAGCGATAAAGTTGCACCCAACGGTTTCTTTACGTGCTACGACGTATTTCTACTGCAATGTCATTTGTGGTTTCCGATCCCATATATCATTGTTCGATACCTTCACAGGCTCGGGTTGTTGATCAGCCAGTTGAACCCATGCAGCTTGCAACAACTCGTTGGCCTCTTGACGGTTAGTTACGAGCGGGGAATAATCCTCAGCGTTGATCATCTTGAGGGTTTACTGAAACCTGAGGAGACGACGCGAAGAATTAACCTATGACCTCGCACGGAGATAGTCACTGGTTGCATGTCAAAGTACCCTTCCTGGAAGAAAAACTTCTTTTATGTTCGTATTGACGTGCATCAGTCGAGGAGGGCTGCATTCCCTTTTTCGTGACCGCATGGGGTCGGAAAGGTATGCGAACCGAATGCATACTTTTTCTTCTAACTTATTCGCTTTTGTTTTCTGCGGAGACCAATCCTTTGCCTCCGTCTTCAGAGGATCTTTTGATTGTTACTGCTTCGCTCCAAGACGGGGAATGTGGCTGGGGCAGTTTTTCTCCGCAGAGTGTACGTCGTGCAGTTGCTCTTTTTCAATATCGGCTCTCTGCGGATTCTCCGATTTTTGAGGAAGATCCGTGTATAGGAGAATTTGTCTCATACATGTCTTCAACGAGGAGGAGTAAGTCGAGCTTCCAAAAAGACAAACCCTTGGCTGTTGATGATGATGCATCCGACCGTGCCGCCTCTCCTGAGAATCTTCTCAAGGATTTCCTTGAGAGTCAGGTGAACGAAGGCGTCTGGGCAAACGCCGGCAGATCATCAACCTCTAATTATTCGGGCGGCGATCCTGACTATGTTCCAGAGTTTGCCAAAGGATCCGAGCAAGCTAATGAGGTTTGTTATATTCAAACGACTTATGATTGGACAGATTTGCTTATCCTTTCTTTTTTTGTAGGGCCTTTGTGGGAACCGAAATCCACCTACTGTCAATAAATCGTAAAAAAGGAAACTTCGGGAAAACCCTAAGTTTCCAGAGGAACTGGCTATCTGCAGAACCGCACATCGAAGATTAAGAAAAAGATAAACTTAGAATTTTAAAAGAATAAACGAAATTGAGAGCAAAGAGGTTCTTATTCCGAATCTGCGTAAGAACTGGTGTAAAAAGAGTAGCCGAAAACTCAAGAACGAAAAACCCTAATTGAGACGCAACTCGCTAACAGAAAACAGAAATATTCCTAAATGCTAATTTTGGTGGTTAGAGCTCTGAAAATCGTGTCCCAGCTTCTGCCCTATGCCTCCTCCTTATATACTCCTCCTTAGGCGGTTTTAGTCTTTCCATTTCGCTCGAAACCGAATATATTGGGAACTTTCCATATCTGTCTATCCTTCCTTTTCTTCCGCGGAAATCTTCTATTTATCTTCAAACTTGCCTTTTATCTTCCGTCTGCGAGTAAACCATCAAAACGTTATCGTATCATCGGGTTTGATTTCATTAATGTCGCGAGATGGGTTTTTATCGTGTTTTAGGACCTCACGGGCCGTTTTACGATAAAAACCGTTTTACGACTTTATACGAGACCGTTTCCTGATCCGATGCCATTTTTAACGATTTTCTCGATCGTTTTTATTAAAAACGCGTTTTTATAATCTTAACGAAAAATCTCAGATAAATCGTATAGTTTAGGCGATGTTCGGTGTTTTACTCGACCGTTACCGTTTTATACGATTTCTTCGAGTTCTTTTCGGGAAAACGGAGTTTTACGGTTTTTATCGTAGAATTCAAACGATAAGATGGATCGAGACGAAACGAGAGACATTTTGGCCGTGGTTCAGAATGTGACCGTGTCGAAGGACGTAACGAATCGGGGCCGCGGGAGATCCGGGAGATCTCTAGTTCGCCTGCTGGTGAACTAAGCCAGCCCAGCGAAACTTTAATGGCCAAATTAGCCCCCCAGCTCGCAAGAATCGTGTGGTTCTTGCGAGTGGATTGAGTCTGTTTGGCGAGTTTGGTAGAATTAGGCGGAACTTTAATGGCAAAAAGTCCAAGGGTGAATAGTAAAATTCTTCCTTATAAGTAGATGGAGTAAAATTTTGAATTCTTTACCCCATTTTCTACAACTTATCCAAGAAAAGTTTCTCTCTACTTTCTTTGGGGATTTTCAAACATGTTTTCAGGAAGATGGACTCGTTCCTTTACTAGCTCCAATTCTCGAAATTCTGAGTGAACGAGCTCGCAGCCTCCAGTTTCAGCTCCGAAAGAAGAATATCCGTCCCCGTTAATCGATCCAACGAACCGTGAGGCTTTTTGGGCGTTGGGAGATGAGTCGAGGTCCGCTAGGCCTGGGACTTGGGTTCCAGCTTTGTCGGATGTCGATCAAACTTCCGGATATCCGAGCTCGGTTCTTTTTAACAGTATTGATTACATGCGCGAATTTTGCCGAGTTCCTGAGGCTGTCGAGTTTCGTCTCCCACTTGCCAGGGAGGGCGACAAGGATGCGCCCGAGGGTTTTTTCACATGCTACAACATTTTCTTGCAACAATGCCACTTATGGTTTCCGATCCCGGAGATCATTGTTCGTTACCTTCACAGGCTGGGGCTATCGATCAGTCAGCTGACTCCCCCTGGTTTAAAGCAACTCGTTGGTCTCCTGACGCTGAGTTATGAGCAGAGAATTTCCCTTAACGTTGATCATCTCGAGAGTCTGTTGAAGCCCACGGGGCAATCGCAGAGGATCACTCTATGCCCTCGTGACGAAATTGTTACGGGCTGCCCAACGCTTTCTACTTCTTGGAAGAAAAATTTCTTCTACGTTCGTATTGACAGTGCGTCAGTCGAGGAAGGTTGCATTCCGCTTTTTACGACCACGTGGGGTCGGAAAGGTATGTGAATCGAGTTCATATGAATCCTCTTCCTCTTATTATTTTTTTTTATTCGTTTCTGTTTTTCTGCAGTGACCAACCCTTTGCCTCCGTATCCCACGGATCTCCAGAACATCACCACTTCTCTCAAATGTGGTGAAGTTGGTTGGTGCAGTTTTTCTCCGCAACGCGTCCACCAAGCGGTTGCCCTCTTCCGATCTCGACTCTTTGCGGATTCTCCGAATTATGAAGAGGATCCGTTTATCGGGGAGTTTATTCTGTATGTTCCCTCGATGAGGAGTGGCAAGTCAAGCTTCCGAAGGGATAAAAATCCGGTTGTCGAAGATGATGACTCTGAACGCGCGGCTTCTCCTGACAATATTCTCAAGGACTTCCTTGATAGTCAGACGGACGAAGGCGTCTGGACGAAGGCGGGCAGATCATCGACCTCCCATTTTCTGGACATCGACCTTGATCAAGTCCCGGAGTTTATTAGGGGGTCTGAGAAAGCCAAGGAGGTACGTGTGTTTATTGTTTTCTTTTTCGAGCAGTTTCTGCGATATTGCTTAAATTTTTTTTTTTTTTTTGGTAGGGTTTCCTTGTCATGAGCCGGGCCCTAGACAGTCGTACTGATGAAGCTCGCCTTTTCGAGTTTCGAGCGAACATGGCTGAAAAAGAAGTTGCTCGTCTTCGGGCAGAGGTCGAGGCCAACCGAACCGAAGAAGTGGTTGCGAGGGAGGTTGCTCGTGTGAGGGATAAGTGTGCGGCTAGATCTTGTCGTGCCAAGGAGCCCTCTGACCAAAGGATTCGTCGTACAGGCAAACGAAAGGTTGCCGAAGAGATGAAGGCTCGTCGTGAGCGATTTACAACCGGTTGTTCGGATGCCGAAGTTGCTCAACGGGCGCATGGTGATTATCGCGAATGTCGCAGAATTGTTCATGGGTTATCCCTAACTCAGAATGAAGGGTATACGTTTGCTAAGGAATACTCCGTGCGGTGGGGACACTTGGATCAGGAAAGAGATATGCAGCCTGAACTTTTCGACCTTAAGGCGCGCATGTGGGATCAATGGAATCCCATTGTGGTGTCGCCGGATTCGGTCGAAGTTGGTCCCGGGATTTCGGATGCGGAGGGTGAAGTTGATCAGTCCGCGTTTGATGACTTCAGTGTGTGATGTTTAGTCGTTTTTCGATTTTGTTGTTGTTTTTCCGGGACTTGCCGTTGGTGGCTTTGAATCCCTACCGCTGGGCGGTATGTACTTGGATGCTTTCTAATAAGAATATATTTTTAAGTATGAAATTCGTGTTGTGTGTTAGATGTAGAGGGAAGAATACGAGTTGTCATCTCGTATTTAACTCTTTGGTGTAAATCGTCCGATTCGTTTACTCGGGAGATTTCAATTTTCGTGAGTGTTTAGATGTGGGCAAAGAGACATGCCTTTAGGATCTGGATTCATGCCTTGAGACGTTAGCGACCAGTGTGCTGGGTTTAGGGCAAGACCTAGGTTTACTTTCAGATTGGGGCTATGCGATGACTATCCGGCTTTCGTTTTGCCCGTTGCGATTTTAACCTGACTCCATACCGATTTAGAATCCGCGATAGGTTCTCGGCTTATATGATTCGTATGGTTGGAATCGAGCATCTCACCGGGAACAATTTCTAAGTTGCCCGGAAGTGCTGACCAAAAATTTGGATTTCTTTTATAGCGCGCTATTTTATCCTCGTCGGATGTATGCGGACCGATAGTTCGATGCGTTTGTTTAGGACGGCTAGCGTGCTCGACGGGGCCAATCGCCGAGCGTTCATGTTTTTTATAGTCGCGGACGGACTTGGGGAAATATTTTTCTTGAGAGTTTAGGCGACGTCTCGCCAGTTCTTTCCGAAAATATTTTGATATGCAAGTTTTATAAAAATGATTAAATAGTTGTTACTGCGGAAGCAATTTTCCGGATTTTTGTTTTTGATAGTAGCGGAGATATTCTAACTCTGCCTTTATTAAAAATTTCGAAAAATTTTCGATTACAAAGCGAAATTTGTTTTTTTAAATTTGGGAGTATACGAATAGTCTTATACTTACCCACTCCCCCCCCCCCCGTTTTGGAAGGGGGGATAGCTGAACTCGTCTTTAGGCGAGCTGCCTACGTATTCCTTTTGGAAATCAAGCCATCTCGTAGTTCTGATTGTTTGCGCGAGTGTGCTTACTCGGCTGTCGCAGACTTCTCGATCGCTTCAGTTGCAGGATCGATGTCTTTGTCCGGGATTGTCTCCTCCGGCCGAGTGGAAGCGATGGGTGCGGAAATTTCTGGTTTCTCGGCCGTTGCTTGCTTTGGGTCGTCTTCTGCGGGCGGTGGCGTGACCTTTGCCCGTTTTGGTTTCACGATTGCTACTGCCAATTGCCTCAGCTTATGTTCGGCCAGGAAGCAGGATCGCGATTGTCTTTGGCATCCCCAAATTGCTGCGACTCCCGTAGGTGTTGGGAATTTGATGCCTAAGTGATATGTTGACAGAACCGCCTTCATGGAATTTATCCAAGGCGTTCCCATAATCACGTTGTAGATAGCCGGGAAATCGACTACCGCGAAGTTAACGATTTTCATCACTTCTTTTGCGGCGACTGGTAGTCGGATTGATCCCAGGGTCATTGACGTCTCGCCGGAGAAACTAGTTAACAGTTTTGGAATTGGCTCGACGTCCGAGAGATCGATTCCCATGTGTGCCAGCGTGTTGCGGAAGATCACGTTGACAATACTTCCGGTATCGACCAAATTCCGAGCAACTTCTAAATCGCTTATCACTAAGTCGATGACAAGAGGATCGGCGTGAGGTTGGTCGACTCCGCCGGTTTCAGCGTCGTCGAATGAGATTACTCCTTTCGGAGAGTCATCCGTCGGTACCTTCCAACTCGAGTCGGTTTCGGCTTTGTGTTGGTAGGATTTGATAGATGAGACAGTGTCGTTGTAGTATTGCGATTCGCTGATAATCATGTTGATTTTTTGGCGGTTAGCGTCGTTACCCTTCTCGTCTTGTCTTCGTCCGTGTTTTTCGCCTGACTGGTTTCCCTGAGGCGGAGTTTCTGCTCGCGCGTTCCTGTCATTCTTCGGAAGGCGATCCGAATCACGGATGAGATCCTTGACACTGGATATCTCGAAAAGTTCTCCCGCGACCAATTTTGCGGCAAGTCTGGCACCGAGAACTTTGCAGTTCACGGTGGAATGCCCGCGGGTTTGGTGGAGGTCGCAGAAGGAATTCTCGTCGTAATTCGAATTTCTTGTCCACGTATTACCCGTAGTTCGCCCTTGCTCCGAACCGGAGTTGATGGTGTAGTTATGCGCCCCTTGGAGATCCTGTCCCTCGTGATGGACGAATTTGTCGTTACGAGAATTCCTCTTTTTCTGCTTCTGCTCGGATGCGTTATCCTTCGCGGATGTTTTCGTCGGCTTATGCTTCTTGGACAGGATTTTAGTTTCTTCTTCGATGGTTATGAAGTCAGTGGCCTTATGGAGCGCATCCTGGATCGTCCGCGGTTTCTCTAGAGTTATCCACTTGCGGAATTTCGATTTATACCAGAGCGATTTCCTTAAAGCGTCCATGGCGGCTTTGTCGCTAATCCCGCTAACCCTAGCCATGACGAGTTTGAACCTACTCATGAAATCGCGGAGAGATTCGTCCTCCTTCTGCACCAAGCTTCAGATGTCGGCGTCGGAGGTTTCCGGGTTAATGAACATCGAGTACTGGTTCAGGAACTCCGAAGCCAATCGAGGGAAACTTCTGATCGAATTTCGCCTAAGTTTGGCGAACCATTCGAGCGCGGCTCCTTCTAGGTTTTCGACAAAGAGGTGGCAGTAGCCTGCGTCTTCTTCGTGCTCCTTGAGCTTGGCTCGTCCCATGGTGATCTGGAATGCTTGCAGGTGCACTTTGGGATCGGACGTCCCGTCGTAAGTCGGCACCTTAAGTTTTCCGGGATCGGGCAGTTTGATCTCGGTGATGCGGGCCGTGAAGGGCGTTTTCCGAGACTCGTACAATAGCCGATCAATCTCGGGTGCGGCGCTGGTAGCGTGGTGAATCTGAGATTTCACCACTTTTACCGTTGCAGCCGTTTTGGTTATATATTCGCGGAGATCTCGAATCTCGGTGACCGTCAGCAGTTTGCCGACCTTGTCGGCGTTTGCTGCGAGTGACTGGAGATTGCTCTTGGCGGTTTTTGTGTATCGCGCGAAGTCGAGTTCCCCCTTGTCTCCAATAAAAGAACATTCGGGAGAAGACTCCGGCAGAGGACTTCGAGTCTTTCTTCTCCTAAGATGGACGTCAGCGTCTTCGTCCGATGAATCGGCCTGGTCGCTTGTCTCCAGGTTAACCCTTTCGATGCCGTCGCCCTCGGTCTCCTGTTCGTGAGTAGGAGGTTTCTCCAATTCGTTCAGCGTCGCGTCAGGATTGTCTTTTCCGGATTCCTTTTCCGGTAAGTTACCCTGCTCGGTTCTGGGAAGATCCATAAGCGCCAAAGTCGAGCCTCCTTCCACGGATCTTAGTAATTCCGCGGGGGCGAATTGCTCGGGTTTTCGCGGTTAGGGTCTCTACCTGTTTCGCAAGCGAACCAATGAGCTTTTCCTGCTCTTCCGATTTTTTATTAAACTCGGAAAGCATCTTCTCTAGGGTCTTGACGTTAGCGTTTGTAGCGTTGGCCGCAGACGCACCTTGTGGTGGTGGTGTTTCAACGATATCGCGTTCGTTGCGAGTTTGGTTGTCACCAGTCATCGCTTCTTCGTTGGACATGTTGCGGCTTCGGTGTAAGATAGATCCGACCCCCCTCCTTCTAGCGCCAAACTATGGGAACCGAAATCCACCTACTGTCAATAAATCGTAAAAAAGGAAAATTCGGGAAAACCCTAAGTTTCCAGAGGAACCGGCTATCTGCAGAACCGCACAACGAAGATTAAAAAAACGATAAACTTAGAATTTTAAAAGAATAAAAGAAATTGAGAGCAAAGAGGTTCTTATTCCGAATCTGCATAAGAACTGGTACAAAAAGATTAGCCGAAAACTCAAGAACGAAAAACCCTAATTGAGACGCAGCTCGCTAACAGAAAACAGAAATATTCCTAAATGCTAATTTTGGTGGTGAGAGCTCTGAAAATCGTGTCCCAGCTTCTGCCCAATGCCTCCTCCTTATATACCCCTCCTTAAGCGGTTTTAGTCTTTCCATTTCGCTCGAAACCGAATATATCGGGAACTTTCCATATCTGTCGATCCTTCCTTTTCTTCCGCGGAAATCTTCTATTTATCTTCAAACTTGCCTTTTATCTTCCGTCTGCGAGTAAACCGTCAAAACGTTATCGTATCTTCGGGTTTGATTTCATTAATGGCGCGAGATGGGTTTTTATCGTGTTTTAGGACCTCACGGGCCGTTTTACGATAAAAACCATTTTACGACTTTATACGAGACCGTTTCCTGATCCGATGCCGTTTTTAATGATTTTCTCGACCGTGTTTATTAAAAACGCGTTTTTATAATCTTACAAATATCTCATATAAATCGTATAGTTTAGGCGATGTTCGGTGGTTTACTCGACCGTTACCGTTTTATACGATTTCTTTGAGTTCTTTTTGGGAAAACGGAGTTTTACGGTTTTTATCGTAGTATTCAAACGATACGTCGGATCGAGACGAAACGAGAGACATTTTGGCCGTGGTTCAGAATGTGACCGTGTCGAAGGACGTAAGGTTCGAATTGGGGCCGCGGGAGATTCGGGAGATCTCTAGTTTGCCTGCTGGCGAACCAGCCGAGGAGGTCCTAGTTTGCCTGCTGGCGAACTAAGCCATGGGGTGCCTAGTTCGCCTACTGGAGAACTAAGCCAAGCTGGCTAAGTTCGCCAGCATGAGAACTAGTCCGGGACCGGCTAGTTCGCCTGCTGGCGAACTAGTTGGTGAGCCTCTAGTTCGCCTGCCAGCGAACTAAGCCAGCCTGGCTTAGTTCGCCAACAGGCAAACTAGTTGCGACTCGTTCGCGCTTCGTGGCTGTTTTGGTTTTTCGCGGTTTTGTAAAACGATTTCTCGAGTTTTATAAAACGGCTTTTCGAGTTTTATAAAACGATCTTCGAGTTTTATAAAACGGCTTCTCGAGTTTTATAAAAACGATCTTTGAATTTTATAAAACGGCTTCTCGAGTTTTATAAAACGATCTTCGAGTTTTATAAAACGATCTTCGATTTTTATAAAACGGCTTCTCGAATTTTATAAAACGATCTTGTGAGTTTTATAAAATGGCTTCTCGAGTTTTCTTAAACGATCTTCGAGTTTTATAAAACGGTCTTCAATTTTTATAAAACGGCTTCTCGAGTTTTATAAAACGGCTTCTCGAGTTTTATAAAACGACCTACGAGTTTTATAAAACGGCTTCTCGAGTTTTATAAAACGATCTTCGAGTTTTATAAAACGGTCTTCGAGTTTTATAAAACGGCTTCCCGAGTTTTATAAAACGGCTTCTCGACTTTTATAAAACAACCTACGAGTTTTATAAAACGGTCTTCGATTTTTAGAAAACGGCTTCTCGAGTTTTATAAAACGATCTTCGAGTTTTATAAAACGGTCTTCGAGTTTTATAAAACGGTCTTCGAGTTTTATAAAACGGCTTCTCGAGTTTTATAAAATGGCTTCTCGAGTTTTATAAAACGATCTTCGAGTTTTATAAAACGATTTCTCGAGTTTTATAAAACGATCTGCGAGTTTCATAAAATGGCTTCTCGTTTTATAAATTGACCTCTTGGGTTTTATGAAACTATTCCTTTTATATTTTTTCGGGAAGTTTTGGCTATTGATTCCGTCGTACCGATTTTGACCCCAACAACCTTCTTACCATGAGCCGAGCCTTAAACAACCGTAGCGCCGAAGCCCGTCTTGCCGAGTTTCGTGCGGATAGGCGGAAAAAGAAGTTGCTCGTCTTCGGGCGGAGATCGAGGCCAACCCTGCCAAAGAATGGGTTGAGAGGGAGGTAGCTCACGCAAAGAGCGAGTGTGTGGTTAAATCTCACTGTGTTAGGGAGCATTCTTACCAGAGAGTTCGTTGTGCTCGCCGTGCAGGCAAAAGGGAGGTTGCGGAGGAAATGAGGATCCGTCGAGGTTGCTCAACGAGCCAACGGTTATTATCTCGAGTGTTGCGGTGTTGTTCACGGGTTGTCTCTCACTCAGAACGAGCGTTACTAGTATGCCGAAGAGTTTCCAGTGCATATGAAGCGTTTGGATCGGAAGAGAGACATGCAGCCTGAACTCTTTGACCTCAGGGCGCGGATGTGGGAGTAGTGGAATACCATTGTCGTGTCGCTGGATTCGGTTAAAGTTGGGCCTGAGATTTCGGACGCACCGTGGATTGATACTAACGTTGGCCAGAGCTCGGCGTCCGTATTTGATGATTTTGATGTATGATGTTCTTGTTTCATGATATAGCTGTAGTTTTCCGGGACTGGCCGTTGGTGGCTTTGAATCCCTGCCGCTGGGCGGTATGTATAAAAAAATTGTAATAAAAATATTTTCTAAGTATGAAATCTGCGTTTTGTTCTAGATGTATAGGGAAGAATACGAGTTGTCGTCTCGCATCTAACTCGTGGTGTAGATCGTCCGGTTCGTTTGCTCGGAGTGTTCCGATTTTCGTGAGTATTTAGATGTGGGCGAAGAGACATGCCTTTAGGATCTCGATTCATGCCTTGAGTCGTTAGAGACCAGTGTGCTGGGTTTAGGGCAAGACCTAGGTTTACTTTCGGATTGAGGCTATGCGATGACTAGTCGGCTTTCATTTTTCCTGTTGCGATTTTAACCTGATTCCAAACCGATTTAGAATCCACAGTAAGTTCTCGACCTATACGATTCGTCTGGTTGGAACCAAGCATCTCACCGGGAACAATTTCTAAGTTGCCCGGAAGTGCTGACCAAAAATTTGGATTTCTTTTATAGCGCACTATATTATCCTAGTCGGATGTATGCGGACCAATGGGTCGGTGCGTTTGTTTCGGACGGCTAGCGTGCTGGACGGGGCCAATCGTCGAGTGTTTGTTATTTTATAGTCGCGGACGGATTTTTGTTAAATATTTTTCTAAGACTTTAGGCGACGTTTCGCCGGTTCTTTCCAAAAATATTTTGGTGTATAAGTTTTGTAGAGACGATTAAGTAGTTGTTACTGCGGAATTAATTTTCAGATGTTTTGAATTTGTTCTTATGCTTTTCGATAGTAGCGGATATTTTATAATATTATAACTTTGCCTTTACTTAAAAAGTTTCGAAAATTTCGATTACAAAGCGAATGTTCTAAAATTTTGAAATATACGAATACTCGTATACGCACCCACTCCCCCCCCCCCCCATTTTGGAAAGGGGGATAGCTGAACTCTTCTTTAGGCAAGCTGCCTACGTATTTCTTTCGGAAATCAATCCATCTCGTAGTTCTGATTGTTGATGTGAGTATGTTTACTCGGCTGTCATAGACTTCTCGATCACTTTAGTCGTTGGATCGGTGTCTTGGTCCGGGTTTGTCTCCTCCGGTTGGGTAGAAGCGATGGGGGCGGAAGCTTGCTGCTTCTCGACCGTTGATGGTTTTGAATCGTTCTCCGCGGGCGGTGGTGTGTACTTTGCCCGTTTCGGTTTCACGATTGCGACCGCCAATTGCCTTACCTTATGTTTGGCTAAAAAGCAAGATCGCGATTGCCTCTGGCATCCCCAACTTGCTGCAATTCCTGTAGGGGTCGGAAACTTGATGCCCAAGTAATATGTCGAGAGGACTTCCTTCATGGAATTTATCCAAGGCGTGCCCATGATCACATTGTAGATGGCTGGGGAATCGACGACTTCGAAGTTGACGACTTTCGTCATTTCTTTGGCTGCGACTGGTAATCGAATTGATCCTAGAGTCATAGATGTTTTGCCGGAGAAAGTAGTCAACGGCTTCGGTATTGGTTTGACCTCGATAAATTGATTCCCATGCGTGCCAACGTGTTGCGGAAGATTATGTTGACGGTGCTTCCAGTATCGACCAGGATTCGAATGACTTCTAGGTCGTTTATGACTAAGTAAATGACGAGAGGATCGGTGTGTGGTTGATCGATTCCGCCGGTTTTTGTGTCATCGAAAGAGATCACCCCCTTCGGGGCGTCGTCCGATGGCATCTTCCAACTCGATCCGGTTTCGGCTTTTCGTTGGTAGGACTTGATAGACGAGATGGTGTCGCTGTAATACTGCGATTCGCCAATGATCATATTGATCTTTCGGCGGTTAGCATCGTTACCTTTCTCGTTTTGCCTTCGTCCGCGTTTTTCGCCCGACTGGTTCCCTTGAGGCGGAGTTTCCGCTCGTGTATTCCTGTCGGTTTTCGGAGGGCGATCTGAATCGCGGATAAGATCCTTGACACTGGATATCTCGGAAAGTACTCCCGCGATAAGTTTTCGGTTAGTCTAGCGCCGTGAATTTTACAGTTCACGGTAGAATGCCCACGGGTTTGGTGGAGATCGCAGTTCTTGTCGTAGTTCAGATTCCTTGACCACGTACTCCCCGTAGTTCGCCCTTGCTCCGATCCGTAGTTGATGGCGTAGTTATGCGCCCCTTGGAGATCCTGCCCCTCATGATGGACGAATTTATCGTTACGAGAGTTTTTCTTTTTCAGCTTTTGCTCGGACGCGATATCCTTTGCGGAAGATTTCGTCGGCTTATGATTTTCAGACAGGATTTTAGTCTCCTCTTCGATGGTTATGTAATTGGTAGCCTTGTGGAGCGCATCCTGGATCGTCCGCGGTTTTTGGAGAGTTATCCACTTGCGAAACTTCGACTTGAACCAGAGCAATTTTCTGAGCGCGTCGATAGCGGCTTTGTCGATTATTCCGCTAGTCATAGCCATGACGAGTTTAAATCTGCTCATGAATTCGCGAAGGGATTCGTCTTCCTTCTGCGACAAGCTCCAGAGATCAGCGTCAGAGGTTTCCCGATTTATAAACATCGAGTAGTGCTTCAGGAATTTGGAAGCGAGCTGGTGAATACTCTCGATTGAATTCTGCCTAAGTTTGGCGAACAACTCGAGCGCTGCCCCTTCTAGGTTTTCGACGAAAAGACGGCAGTAGCCTGCGTCTTTTTCATGATCCTTGAGCTTGGCTCGTCCCATGGTAATCTGGAAGGCCTGTAGGTGCGCTTTGGGATCAGCCGTCCTGTCATAGGTTGGCACCTTGAGTTTCCCTGCATCGGGTAGTTTGACCTCGGTGATGCGAGCCGTAAAAGGCGTTTTCCAAGATTCGTATTGCAGCCGATCGATATCAGGTGCGGCGCTGGTAGCATGGTGAATTTGAGACTTCACCGCTTTTACTGCTGTGGCCGTTCTAGTAATTTAGTCGCAGAGGTCGCGGATTTCAGTTAGGTCACCAGCAGTTTTCCGACCTCGTCGGTGTTTGCTTCGAGTAACTGGAGATCGTTCCTCGGCTGTTTTTGCGCGTCGCGCAAAATAGAGCTCCTCCTCGTCTCCAGTAATAGAACGCTCGGGAGAAGACTCCGTCAGAGGGCTGCGAGTTTTCCTTCTCCTAGGATGGACGTCCGCGTCTGCGTCCTCGGCAGATGAACAGCTTGATTGCTCGTTTCCAGGTTAACTCTTTCGATGCCGTCTTCCTCGTTCTCCTGTCTGCGAGTAGGAGATTTGTCTGATTCGTTCAGCGTCGCGCCAGGGTTATCGTTTTCGGAGTCTTTCTCCGTCTGATTTCCCTGCTCGGTTCTTGGGCGATCCATATGAGTCGCGAAATCAAGCCTCCTTCCGCGGATCTTAGTGGTTCCGCGGGGGAGAATCGCTCTGGTTTTCGCAGTTAGGGTTTCGACATCTTTTGCGAGTGAACCAATGAGCTTTTCTTGCTCTTCCGATTTTTTTTTGTTAAAGTCGGAGAGCATTTTTTCGATGGCCTCGGCGTTAGCGTTTGTTGCGTTGGCCGCAGACACATCTTGTGGTGGTGGTGTTTTGTCAACGTTATCGCTTTCGTCGCGAGTTTTGTTGTCACCAGTCATTGTTTCTTGATTGAGTGTGCTGCGGCTTGAGTGTAATATAGATCTGACCCCCCCTCCTTCTAGCGCCAAACTGTGGGAACCGAAATTCACCAACTGTCAAGATTACGTAAATATGGGAACTTAGAGTAAACCCTAATTTCCCAGAGGACCCGGCTATCTACGGAACCGCACAAGAACAATCAAGAACGTGATTAATATGAATTAGCTAAAGGGATGTAAAGAAAAACAGTATTGAGAACGAAAAGAGTCTTATTCCAAATCTGCGTAAGAACAGTACAACCAGAGTAAGCCTTAGCCACGTTAGCCGTCGGCGAGATCCTAACCCTAGAGTCTAAGACTAAAACCCTAGTTGAGTCGCAGCTCGATAACAGAAATGGAAAAAACACTAAGTGCTAAGTTTCTGGTGGTGAAAGCTCTCGAAAATCGTACCTTGCTTCTGTCTTCTGCCTCTTGCTTATATACTCCCTTCCTAGGCGGTTTAATCCTTCCATTTCGCCCAGATTCGAGTTTATCGAGAATCTTCCATTTATCTTTATCTTTACTTTTTTCCCCTAGACATCTTCTATTTATCCTCAAACATGACATTCATCTTCAAATTTGACATTTACCTTCTTTCTACGAGTAAATCGTTAAAACGTCGTCGAATCTTTGGGCTAGACTTTCGTTAAAGTCGCGAAATAGGCTTTTATCGCGTTTTAGGATTTTTTGAGCCGTTTTGCAATAAAACCGTTTTACAACTTTATACGAGGTCTTTTCCAGATGCGATTCCGTGTTTCGTTTCGAGGCATACGAAACACCGAACAATGCCTAACTATACAATTTACTCGAGCCGAAGGATGTATGTCTCGAATCGAGGATGTGGGAGGTCGAGGCTCGGGTAAGTCAGCTCGACATACGCCGAGCAGAACCTGGCTGGTTGAGCTCGCCGTACGGCGAGCTAGCTCGATGCCACCTTGCTCGCCGTACGGCGAGCTAGTTTGTCCGAACCAGCTCGCCGTACGTCAAGCTGAACCGGTTGGTTTGGCTCGCCGTAAGTCGAACTCGGTTCAGTCGAACTGCTCGCTGTTTTAAGGCGGATGCGGTTTTTTGCGGTTTTTTGCGGTTTTTCGCTTAACTCGGACAATCGTGTAATCGGCGTTTGTTTCATTTTTTTTCCTGAAATAACGATTTCCAAGTTTTTCCGTGCATTTCCTTTGTTCGGAAATTTCTTAGTATTTTATAAAACGGCTTTATGATTTTTATAAAACATATTTTTATATTTGCGGAAAGTTTTGGTCGTTGATTCCGTCATACCGATTCTGACCCCAAAATTCACCTTCCTTAGGATGCCTAAATATAAGAATCTTATGAATAGAGACATATATATATATACTAGATACTAGTTTCTGCAAAAGAGAACGAGCTTGGAAATCTTTACCAAGGACACCTCTTCAGAAGAGGTTGGATTTGTCTCCAAAATCAATTTACTTACTGGCCAAGCTATTTTGGATCCCACAGTGATCTACCATGGTTTAGACCCACTTTTAACCATGGTATTGAGATTATTTTACAATATATATATATATTGTTTGGAGTCTATTAGGAATGTTTTCAGGTTCATGAGATTTTTGGAGTAAAGTGATGATTTAGGTGGCCTTATTAAGCATAAGGGAGAGTTTTCCCGAGATAACTATGAAGATCAAACAACAAGGTCGATATCCAGAGATACATATCGAACGACACACATCCTGTGTAATCGATCGACGACGCTTCCGTAGAAGATGACGAATCGAGATACTCCATTGATCGATGTACGCCTTGTACCATCGATCGATATCGAGCGTGAAGAATAAGTTTGACTCAGACGACTTGAAGCCCAAGTTCTCTCAATATTACAAGATTTCCCCTGACGAGTTTTTAACCTAATTGAACTCATATTTATAGTTATGCCTATGTGTTTTGGCAGGGGATGCTTTTGATTCTTAGTGTGCTTTTTAATACTCTTAGTGCTTTCATTAAAAAAAGTATTCTTTTCATCTTATTCTCATTTTCATCAAAGGTTATAGAGGTCTAGATTTACAAGAATATACAAAGAGATTTGTTGTTCAAAGGAAGCAAGTGTTCAATCTTTTAATCATATGAATTTCTATTATTACCTTGATGCTTTGAATCACCTAGCCATGTCTGAGTAGATTCACTTGTTAGATTTGGGGTTCAAATAGTTATGAGGGATTAGCCCTAACTATAGATTGTGGGAACCGAGATCCACACTGTCGATTTTCCGTCAAATATGGAAACTTAGGATGAAACCCTAATTTTCCCGAGGTCCTGGATCTCTGCGGAAATTACTAAAACAAACGAATTTAAAAGAATATAAATGAACAATGAAGAACAGAGAAATAAGAAATTGTATGAAAGCTTTTATTAAAAAAAAGAATCGACAACTGTTACAAGAAGAATTGAAGAACTTAGACGTCGAAACGTTTTAAGGATCTAGATTGCTATTCTAAACGCTAAGTCCTAAATTCCTAAGCTAACAGCCGTCTTTTTAGGTCTGATTTTTGTCCCCCTCTTCTTCCTTACGCCTCTGGTTTATATACTCCTTGCCTTGACGGTTCGATCTTTCCATTTCGCCCGGATTTGAGTATATCGGGAATCTTCCATTTTTCTCGATCCTTCCTTTTCTTCCGCGTAAATCTTCTATTTATTTTCAAACCTGCGTTTTATCTTCAAGCTTGACATTTATTTTCCTTCTGCGAGTAAACCGTCAAAACGTTATCGTATCTTCGGGTTAGATTCCGTCAAGATCGCGAGATGGGCTTTTTATCGCGTTTTAGGACCTTCCTGGCCGTTTTGCGATAAATCCGTTTTGCAACTTTGTACGAGATCGTTTCCTGATCTGATGCCGTTATAGGTAAATTCTCCGAGTTAATCGTAAAGTTTAGCTACATTCAATTTTTTCGGTTAATCGTTGCCGTTTATACGATTTACTCGACGTTTTTTGCGGTTTTTACGAAAAAATCTCGAATAAATCGTATAGTTGAGGCAATTATCGGTGTTTCGTTTAACCGTTGCCGTTTTATACGATTTCCTTGAGTTATTTTCGAGAAAACAGAGTTTCACGGTTTTTATCGTAAAACTCGAACGATAGGACAGATCGAGACGAAACAGGAGACATTTCGGCTGTGGTTCGGAACGCGACCGTGCCGAAGGACGTAAGTTTCGAATCGGGGATGCGGGAGATCGAGGCGCGGGATATCCGGGAAGTCTCTAATTCTCCCAACGGCGAACTGGCTGGCTTAGTTCGCCGGTGGGCGAACTAGTCGGGACAGGACTAGTTCGCCGGTGGGCGAACTAGTCGACTGTCTCCTAGTTCGCCCATCGGCAAACTAATGGCTTAGTTTGCCGATGGGCGAACTAGTCGTGACTAGTTCGTGTTTTACGGCTGCTTCGGTTTTTTGCGGTTTCGTAAAACGATCTTCGAGTTTTATAAAACGATTCTCGAGTTTTATAAAACGATCTTCGAGTTTTAAAAAACGATTCTTCCAGTTTTATAAAACGATTCTCGAGTTTTATAAAACGATTCTTCGAGTTTTATAAATCGATTCTCGAGTTTTATAAAATGGTTCTTCGAGTTTTTATAAAATGATCGTCGAGTTTTATAAAACGATTCTCGAGTTTTATAAAACGATTCTCGAGTTTTATAAAACGGTTCTTTAGTTTTATAAAACGATTCTCGAGTTTTATAAAACGGTCCTCGAGTTTTATAAAACGACTCTCGAGTTTTAATAAATGACTTTTGCGGAAAGTAATGATTCCTGAAGTTACGTTGATTTGGAGATTACGGTTTTTGACACCAACAGTTAGCCCCCCAGCCTGCAATTTCTTGAGGAAATTTTACGGGCGGATGGAGTTAGTATTAAATCGGAATCTACGGCTAAGATTTGTCTCATTAGGAGGGAGAGCTCTTTTTTTTTTCTATAAGTATTGGATCATTACTTCTCATATCTTCTACCTCTCAAGTTTCTCTCCAACTACTCTCTAGAAAAATTTTAAGATGTCTTCTTCCCAAGGTGTTCAGCAAAACTGTGAGGTCCCATCCAATGACAACCCTCCGGCACATCCGCAGGATGCTCGGATTTCTGAGTTTCTCTTATTTCAAGACAAGATGGACCGTAGCGATGCTGAGGAAGATGCTGTGTCGAGCGACGTACCCTCGGTAGATCCATCCGTCCTTGCGAGAGAGGTCAAGGCTATTTTGGACGAAACGACGGATACGGTAGCGGACTCCTGGACGGGCGCTGCTATTGAACCGTCGGGTGTGCCCGCTGTTTCGCCCCTCCTTGCAACCGAAAACGTTGCTATTTCTGCTGAGGTCGGAATAGCCGTAGCTCCCACCACGGTAGAGTCGGTCATGTCTCCGACCATGGGCGAACCGGTTGCGACTCTTACCTCTGTTGAATCAGTTACGACTCCTGCCGCAGTGGAACCGGCTCCAGCTCCTACTGCGGCTGATCCAGGGTGATTGTCCTGGGACTTCCGGCGCTTAGCGCGACGCTGCCTGCTTCAGCGAAAGGCCGCAAGAGAACTCGTCCGAACCCTGATTCTCCCGAGGGAAAGAGAGCCGTGAAGGGTTCTGAGACCGGAGCTTCGTCTAGCAAGACACCGAGCTTGATGTCGATGTCGCAGCAACGTACCAAGGTACAGGTTCGCAAACATACGTTTTAAAGAATATATTTGTAGCTGACCATCTTTCTTGGTTTTTCTAGTTTGTTTCGTTGATCGACGGGATGATCAAAGAGTGTGGGTCCGAAGTTGAGCGTTTAGCCAAGGAGTTAGCCGAGTCGCAGGAGAGGTCAGCTCAGCTCGAGGCGAAATTGAAGGTGATAGAAGATGTGCGTTCCGCGGAGGTGTCTCGGTTCGAGGCTCAGATTAGTGATCTAGAGTGCGACCTCGGGAAGACCGCGGTCTCTCTGATCAAGGCGAAGGATGAAAAGAAGTCCAAGGCTTCAGAGCTGCGCAGGCTTCAGCGCAAGATGAAGAGTTTCGAGGAATCGGCTGTCCGTGTAACCGAAAGATCTATTCTTGTCGAGGGAAGTGATTCCGATCCAACTCTTGCTGCTGAAGACGTACCTCAGCCTGATGCGGACAAGAGCGACGACCCGGAGGCTGCTGTCAAGGGTGGAGATAATGCGATGGATGAGGATGAGGCTCCGTCTGTGGAGGGTGCTTGAGGTTGTAGTCTCATACGAGGCTTAAAAATTAGATTTCTATGTATTTTGCCTAGTACGGCTTTTTTACTTGTTCGGGACTGGCCTTTCACGGCTTTGAATCCCTTGTTGCTTTGGCAACTTTTTATTTTCGTAATTGACAATCGGTTTTTATTTAAACCTTCTGTTTTGAGTTGATATTGCGGGAGGTCCGCGAGTTGTCGTCTCGCATTCCGTTCCCTTAGTGGATCGCCTTGTTCGTTTGCCCGTTTTAGAATGTCTAGTAAATCGAGTGAGCGTTTAGATATAGACGAAGAGACATGCCTTTAGGATCTCGATTCATGCCTTGAGACGTTAGCGACCAGTGTGTTGGGTTTAGGGCAAGACGCCGTCTCGTAGTTCAGTATTCTGCGGGCGTGCCGCCTAGTGATAGTATTTTTTTCAGGTGCATCGCGTTCCAGGATCTGGTAATTTTGATGTCCTGCATGTTTGCGATTTCGTATGCTCCGGGTCGGACTACTTTTATGACCTTGTACGTCCTTCCCAGTTTGCTCTTAGTTTACCGGCGTTTCGTTCTGCGGTGTTCTGGAAGACTTTTCGTAAGACTAGCTCGCCTTCGTGATATCTGCGGTTACGTACGTTTGCGTTATAGTACTTTGCGGCCATTTGCTGATAATTTTGAATTCGAACGAGTGCCTGATCCCGCCGTTCGTTAATCAGGTCGAGTTCGTCGAGAAGCATTACGTACTCCTGGAAATTCGACTTCCGCGGGAATCATGCATTCCGTTCCGTATACGAGAGCAAAAGGAGTTTCGCCTGTTGCTCGCCTCGGGGTTGTGCGGTGCGACCATAAAACTCCTTCGAGTTCTTCGGCCCACTTTCCCTTTTTGGCGTCGAGGCGTTTTTTGAGGCCGTCGAGGATATTTTTATTAATAGTCTCGGCTAGTCCGTTGCCTTGAGGGTATCTTGGAGTCGATTTGGTCAATCGTATTTTCCATTTTTCGCAAAAATCTTCGAATCTAGTCGAGATAAATTGGGATCCATTATCCGTCACGATCTCGTATGGTACTCCATGTCTACAGACTATGTTTCTCCATACAAAACTTTCTACCTGGGCGTCTTTGATGCTTGCGTAAGAGTCGGCTTCGACCCATTTAGAGAAGAAGTCAGTCAGAACAAGAAGGAAGCGTTTTTGTTTTGACGCGTGCATTGGCCCGACTATATCCATTGACCACCGCATGAACGGGTACGGTGCTGAGATAGATGAAAGGACCTCGGCGGGTTGGTGAATAGTCGGAGCATACCGCTGGCATTTCTCGCATTTTCGCGAGAAATCTTCGCAATCTTTTACCATCGTTGGCCAGAAATATCCATGGCGCTTGATTTTTATTGCGAGTGATCTTCCGCCAGAATGGTTTCCGCAAGATCTGGAGTGCACATCCTGCATAACCCGCCGTGCTTTCTCCCCTTGCACGCAAGTCATCAGTGGTCCGGAGAATCTCCATTTGTAAAGTTCTCCGTCCATTACGACTTACCGCGCGGCCTGGGTTTTTATCTTTCGGGCCGCCCATTTTTCCGGTGGAAGTTCTCCGTTCGTTATGTATGCGAGAATCGTTTCCATCCACGGACGTCCGAATCCGTAATCGGACTGATCTTCGGCTGGGTGGCTTTCCTCCACATCGTCCTCTGGTTCATTGATCAGATTTACGGCTATGGGCGGTCCGATGCTAGGGTGTTCGATGAATTCAACGGGAATTACCCTGCTCATACCAGGATCCGAGCTGGATGCTAGGGTGGCCAAGGCGTCTGCGTAGGCATTCTCCGCTCGAGGAATTCTAGTCAAGGCGAATTGATCGAACTTCTGAATTAGATCTTTTACCAAGATCAGATATGCTTCCATTCTTTCGTCCCTTGCTTCGTATTCTCCGCTGAATTGACTAGCCACCAGCTGGGAGTCGCAGTATGCGAGAAGATTACGAATCTTTAGTCCGTGAGCTAGTCGTAGTCCCCCGATCAAGGCCTCATACTTGGCTTCGTTGTTCGAAGCGTGGAAAATTAATCGGAATGACTGTTCCAATACTTCTCCCGTCGGGGATGCAAGTCGGATGCCGATTCCAGAGACTTATTTGGTCGAGGATCCGTCAACGTATAAGATCCAGGTCGAGTTCGGATCTTGGTTGGACGTGCTTCCCGTTGGGAGTTCCACTATGAAGACTGCGAGTACTTGCGATTTCGCGCAAGTCTTTGCGCGGTATTCAATATCGTACTCACTTAACTCGATCGCCCATTTTGCTAATCTTCCCGATTGACTGGGACTATGCAAAATGGTGCGGAGAGGGAATGAGGTGGGCACGATGATAGTGTGAGATTGGAAATATGGCCTTAACTTTCTTGCCGACATGACTACGGCCAACGCCAATTTCTCCATCATCGGATATCGCGTCTCTGCGTCCAATAAGGTTTTACTTACGTAGAAGATCGGTTTTTGTTCACCGCGTTCCTCCCGAATAAGGACGCCACTCACGGCGGTTGCTGATAACGCGATGTAGAGGAATAATGGTTCTCCTTCTACGGGCTTCGCGAGTACTGGCGGGGTTGCTAGGTAATGTTTCAGCTGTTGGAAAGCTTTCTTGCATTCTTCTGACCATTCGAACTTTTTATTTCCCTTCAACGTTTCTTAGAAAGGTAGACATTTTTCCGTTGATCGCCAGATAAAACGGTTAAGTGCTGCGACCCTGTCAGTCAGTCTTTGTACTTCGCGTTTCGTCCTAGGAGAGGCCATCTCTGTCAGTGCCTTGATTTGTTTCGGGTTAGCCTCGATCCCGCGGTAGGTGACGAGGTACCCTAGAAATTCGCCGGACGCGACGCAAACCGACACTTTGCCGGGTTCAACTTCATGTTATGAAGATTGAGCCTTTCGAAACATTCTTGGAGGTGTATGACGTGGTCTTGCTCTTCGAGGGATTTCACGAGCATATCGTCGATTTACACTTCCATTGTTTTTCCGAGTTGCTCGGAGAACATTCGATTGACAAGTCGTTGGTAAGTCGCACCAGCGTTCTTTAGACCGAAAGGCATCACTTTATAGCAATAGGTTCCCCGGTCGGCTATGAATGCAGTTTTCTCCCGATCGTTAGGATTCATCATGATCTGATTGTATCCTGAGAAGGCGTCCATGAAGGATAAGAGTTTGTTTCCGGCGGTTGCCTCAACTAAGCGATCGATATGCGGCAGCGGATAACTATCCTTTGGACATGCTTTATTGAGATCGGTAAAATCGACGCAAACTCGCCATTTTCCGTTCTTTTTCTTTACGACAACAGGATTGGCGAGCCAGTCGGGATATCGAACTTCCGTGATCGATCCTACTTTGAGGAGTCTATCGACTTCGCTGTTGACCGCTTCGGCGCGTTCTGGCCCAAGTTTTTGTCTTTTTTGTTTGACGGGTTTGGATGTTGGGTCAACGTTAGGTTCGAGGCATGTGATGTTTATATCGATTCCCGGCATATCTTCCGCAGTCCAAGCGAACGTGTTCGAGTTTTGTTTCAGACATGTCAGGAGTTCGACTTTTAAGGTCCCGCTCAGATTCGCACCGATTTCGACGCAGCGTTCTGGAAAATTCTCGTCGATGCATACCGAGATGACAGGTTCGCAGGTTGGCTCGCGTTTACCTTCCAAAGCCTCGGCCGCTCGCAGTTGCCAGAAGAGTTCCGTTTTATCTTGCTCTGGAGCGTTGTCGAGGGACGTCGACTTCTTTTTCTTTTTGGAAGAGATATCGACCGGCAGATTTTTTCGTTTTAAATCCGCGGCGTAGCAAACCTGCTAGGTTCTTCGATTTCCCCATATTGTCTCGATCCCGTACGGAGTCGGAAACTTGAGACACATATGGTAGGTCGACGGAATCGCTTGCATCAAATTTAACCATGGTGTCATTACGATTGCGTTGTAAGACATAGGTCGGTCGACGACTTCGAATTCGACATTTTTCACTATGCTCCCGGCGCGAACTGCCAAGTTGATCGTTCCGAGGGTCATGGTGATTTCCCCCGAGAGTCCTACTAGCGGGCTTATGTTTTCCGCGATTTAAGACAGATCAATTTCCATTCTCTCGAGAGTATTTTTGAAGATGATATCAGCCGAGCTTCCGGTATCGACTAATATCCTTGCGACATCCATATTCTGGATCGTCAGCTCAATAACGAGAAGATCGTTGAGAGGTTTGATCGAATCGGTCGTTGCTCTTTTCTCGAACGAGATGATGTCGCCGTTCCGATTAGGCATGTTATTTCTCGTTCGTTTTAGCGACTATTGTGTAAGAGAATCCGACCCCCCCTCCTTCTAGCGCCAAACTGTGGGAACCGAGATCCATACTGTCGATTTTCCGTCAAATATGGAAACTTAGGATGAAACCCTAATTTTCCCGAGGTCCTAGATCTCTGCGGAAATCACTAAAACAAACGAATTTAAATGAATATGGATGAACAATGAAGAACAGAGAAATAAGAACTTGTATGAAAGCTTTTATTAAAGAAAGAATCGACAACTATTACAAGAAGAATTGAAGAACTTAGACGTCGAAACGTTCTAAGGATCTAGATTGCTATTCTAAACGCTAAGTCCGAAATTCCTAAGCTAACAGCCGTCTTTTTAGGTCTGAATTTCGTCCCCCTCTTCTGCCCTACGCCTCTGGTTAATATACTCCTTGCGTTGACGGTTCGATCTTTCCATTTCGCCCGGATTTGAGTATATCGGGAATCTTCCATTTTTCTCGATCCTTCCTTTTCTTCCGCGGAAATCTTCTATTTATTTTCAAACCTGTATTTTATCTTCAAGCTTGACATTTATTTTCCTTCTGCGAGTAAACCGTCAAAACATTATCGTATCTTCGGGTTAGATTCCGTGAAGATCGTGAGATGGGCTTTTTATCGCGTTTTAGGACCTTCCGGGCCGTTTTGCGATAAATCTGTTTTGCAACTTTATATGAGATCGTTTCCTGATCCGATGCCGTTTTTAGTAAATTCTCCGAGTTAATCGTTGCCGTTTTTACGATTTACTCGACGTTTTTATTAAAAACGCGTTTTTTACGGTTTTTACGAAAAATCTCGAATAAATTGTATAGTTTAGGCAATGTTCGGTGTTTCGTTTAACCGTTGCTGTTTTATACGATTTCCTCGAGTTCTTTTCGAGAAAACAAAGTTTCACGATTTTTAACGTAAAACTCAAACGATAGAACAGATCGAGACGAAACGGGAGACATTTCAGCCGTGGTTCAGAACGCGACCGTGCCGAACGGCGAACTAAGCCGGCTGGCTTAGTTCACCGGTGGGTGAACTAGTCGAGTGTCTCCTAGTTCGCCGGTGGGCGAACTTGTCGTGACAAGTTCGCGTTTTACGGCTGTTTCGGTTTTTTGCGGTTTCGTAAAACGATCTTCGAGTTTAATAAAACGATTCTCGAGTTTTATAAAAGGATCTTCGAGTTTTATAAAACGATTCTTCGAGTTTTATAAAACGATTCTCGAGTCTTATAAAACAATTCTTCGAGTTTTATAAAACGATTCTCGAGTTTTATAAAATGATTCTTCGAGTTTTTATAAAACGATCGCCGAGTTTTATAAAACGATTCTCGAGTTTTATAAAACGATTCTCGAGTTTTATAAAATGGTTCTTCAGTTTTATAAAACGATTCTCGAGTTTTATAAAACGGTCCTCGAGTTTTATAAAACGACTCTCGAGTTTTAATAAATGACTTTTGTGGAAAGTAATGATTCCAGAAGTTATCGTAGACGTTGATTTCGAGATTACGGTTTTTGACACCAACATGGGTTGTTGAGTTGTGATATTCATTATCCTGATGAACCCTAATGCTTACTCTAGAGTAGCTAACTAGAGTATGATCCTGGAATGATTTAACTTGTTAATCATTATCCTGAAATCATTTAGCATAAGCTGAGATCCTCTAGGGACGAACGAGAGCCGGTTTATGATCTTGCTGAACACATATTCAATTTAATCTGAAGCGATATCGATCGATACTCCTATAGAGTAATCGATCGACGGCAACCTATATCGTCTGATATCGCTGTCAAAACATCGGTCGATATTGCCGGCAGTCAGATAAATGGACGAGTCTAAATAACGATTGCTAACAGAATTATCTAAGAGTTGAAGTTCTTTAGTATCTTGCAAGCAACTTATTAAGACATCTGTAGCATTATAATCCTGATTACCTGAATAGCATCCTTGAAACTAACCACTTTTTCAGATAGTTTAAAACGTAAACTAATTTTCTTGAGCAACTTACCATTGTTCACAACTGCAATTTACTTTTAAACTTAATCAACCTAGCATAATCACTAAGGATTATATATTTTGTGTTCCTTAGTTCCTTGTGGATTCGATCCTTAAGTACTACAACTGAACCTCTTATTTGAGATAGTAATTCACTCCTTAGGGTAATTTGAGTGATATCAAATTTGGCGCTGTTGCCGGGGAACTTTGATCGCCATTAGATTTAATCTGATTAGGTCTAGGTTACTTGTTACTGCTTAATCATCTTCTGAGACAAAATTTTTTTCTTATCTTTTTCAGGTACATGCCCAGCAGTACTAGAAGCAACAAGAACACTCAACTTGTGTACTCAGAAGACCCCCACAGTTTGGAACGTAGCATCCGCAGAGACTTACGTTCCACATCGATCGACATCAACAAATGTTCGTCGACCGACACTCGCTTACCACAGTCGACCGAGACACCTTCTTCATCGACCGATACTCCACCTTTCCATCGATCGACATCAACAACCGTTCGTCGACCGAAATCTTTCATCTGACATCGATCGATATACCTCATCTTAAATCGATCGATACTTACCGGCGAGACATGGTAGCGACTACTATTCTCACTACTGATGAGAATGGAGACCTGCGTGATCAAGATGGTCACCTGCGTAATGCAGAAGGTCAGAAGCTGAATGCTCAGAGGATATCAATCCTGAGCAAGAAACTGCACCTACAGACCTCATTCAACCTTTAGAGGAGGCTAACAGAGCTAGAACTTTGGCTGACTACAACCGTCCGGATCAGTTCTATACCAACCGATCAGCCATCCGCCCTCCTTCTATTTAGAGAGGAGATTTCAAGCTCAAGCCGCAGTACTACACACTTTTAGGACAAATACCCTTCTGTGGGTTGTCCCATGAGCATCCTATGGACCATCTGGAGAGGTTCGAGGATTTCATAACTGTCATAAAAGACAATGGAGTCCCTCAAGACTATCTTCTCTGCAAACTTTTTAAATACTCTCTATCTGGAGAAGCTTTGCAGTGGCTGAGGCAACTACCACTAGGTTATCTCACAACCTAGAGCGACATGAAAAACGCATTCCTGCGTAACTTCTTTGATGACTCACGCGGTGAAGAATGGAGGAGGAAAATTGCTACATTCACTCAGGATCCTGGAGAATCATTTAAAGATACATGGAACAGATTCAAATCCTACCAGCGAGATTGTCCACACCACGGATTCAACAAAGTGCAACTGCTCTGCACTTTCTACAGAGGCATCACTTTGAAGTATCAGATGGCTCTTGATACAGCTAGTGAAGGCAACTTCACCACCAGGAATCCGCAAGAGGCTGTGAAGTTAATTGATAACCTAGCCTTAAGCAATAGCACAAAAACACTATGAATACAAAAGCTACATCATTTATTGGGAAGGAATAGATTAATGAAGTGCAAGCACAGCTGAATAATGTTCAGAAGTTACTAAACAAACAGATTTGCTCAGTGGAGGATGCAGAAACTGTAACTGAAGAGGAATACACAGAAGAATATGTGAACTGGATTAGTGGAGCTGGATTTTAGAGGTCTGGTAACCAAGGAGGATACAAAAACTTCGCAGGACAGAAAATCAACTTCAACCAGAGTTCACAGAAGCCTAACAACTACAGCAGCAGCAACCTCAACAACAACATGAGTTATGGAAACTCTATCTACTCAAATCTACCCCCATCCACCCAAGACAATATACTAGAAGAGATGCTAGACAAGGTTCTTGAGAGTCAGCATAAACTTCAGATGGACTTCAATAGAAAGATCAACTCTATCTACACCAATCTCAACACAAAGCTTGATGCCTTAAGCACCTATGTGAAGAAATTAGAGACTCAGGTAGTTCAGATAGGAGAAGCACTAAAGAAGCAAGAAGCTTTAGCAAAAGGAATGAGAGAGTTTGCTACTAACCACCACGTGAATGTCATTCTGGATGATGACTTTTGGCAAGTGGTGAAGCATGAGAAGCTGCAAAATTCTGAAGATGAGAGGGAAACATAAATCGGATTCAACACGTATCGATCGACACCGTCTAACCAGAATCAATCGATATCACTCCTAGTAAAGAGATCGATAGACTTTGACGAGTATCGATCGATGGATTTCGAGGAAACCCCTCACGAGTGCAGTGCTGTCAAGCTTATGTCACATGAAGCCTTCGCAGAACGACACCCATATCCGCCCGTCCCTTTCAGAATTAACACTACACCTATTGATCGACATACAGACTCACCCGCTACGAAGCTAGAGATATCGACCGACATACTCCAGTTGTCGCCCGATATACAGTACCCCAACGTCAAATGCAACTTCCAAAGATAGACGTTGCACGACTTAATTCACTCCGAGAGCAATCTAAAACTCCCAGTAACCTTCCCACCGCCATCATGAAGAGACCCACGGATATCTTTGAGCCCATGGAGATAGAAAAGGAAAATCATGGAAGAGTTCTCAGAAAAAGGAAAGAGAAGACTCCCAAACCTTATAAAAGGGAAGCTAATAAGAAAGAATTGTCAAGCTTCATAAAAAGAGTTCTGAGAATACCTAAAGAGAAATCCATTGAAGAAGCCTACTTTTCACACAGATTGTGGATGTTTTCAGAGAAACCAAGGGGATAGAAGAAGACATCAAGAGAATGTTTCACCAAGTCAGAGACAGTCTAAAGAAGAAGATCACATTGGAGAAAAAGAGCAATCCAGGGAAGTTCACAATAACATGTTCAATAAGGGGTGTTGAGTTCCCTCGTGCTCTCTGCGACACAGGATCTGGAGTTAGCATCCTACCCAAGATCATGTCAGACCATCTAGGTCTGAGGATAGAGCCTACTGAAGAATCTTTCATCTTTGTGGATTGTTCTCCGCAGAACTCTGGAGGCATAGTTCGAAATCTTAACGTACAGATTGGAGATGCCTAATTCCTACAGACTTCCACGTCCTGGACATCAAGCTCAACTTCAAGACATCTCTACTGCTTGGAAGAGCCTTCTTAGCAACAGTTGGAGCTGTTTGTGACCTGAAATCCAATAAGCTCTGCCTAACCCTAATTGACCCTACCATCCACTACAATCCGGTCCAAGTCATCAAGATTCCAAGGACAGAGATCTCAGCACTCATAGTAGCTTGCTTCTATGCCCACGAGTATGATTCAATGGCCGAGTACGAGACAAGTATGATTCAATGGCCGAGTACGAGACAGAGCAAGACGTATCGACCGACGGAAGCCTTATTCCATCGACCGATACCAGTCAACCGGAGTCGACCGACGAGCATACCTGGTCATCGTAAATTGGCAATGCTGGTATCGGTCGTCGGTCGACATGCTATTCCAAGATATCGAAGAGGAGTTTCCAGACGGCGACTTTAACGTAGATAATTGGGAGAACGATCATTACATCCCAGAACTAGCTAGCATCACTACTCAGAAGGAGTATGATGAAGATTATGAAGAGGAACGAGCCACAGAGTACGGATTTCTTCGGGAAGATGAAGAAAGACCTCCTCTACCGACCTTCATCTTCAGAGCATTGATCGACAAAGACTACTCTCCATCGACCGATATGCACCAACCAAATCGCTCAAAAGACATTTCGAACCACCGAGCGACAACCCTTACTGTGTACCAATCTACATCCCACATGATGATGATACACAAGACGGAGACTACTCAATTGGAAGTTGGGCAACCAATTACCACGAATGTTTCGCAGTTGATACAGCACCACTAACACATGCGACCAAACCAGAAGCAGACGTATCGACCGACACGGAACAACATCAATCGATCGACAAGTTCCTCAACCAATCGACCGATGCACATGCCGTACTATCGACCGATCATACCACTACACCATCCGAGGTACAAACACATAACTTCGATTTTACCTTACTAATTCTGGATGAGTTTAGTATTTTCAGGGATCCAGATGGTCATGTATGAGCAATGGCTGGAAGAATCATTCCAATCTCCAAACAAGACGTTGCAGACATTCTTCAGATGACCAATGGATCAGTCAGCCCCTTCGCACAACAACTCATCTATACGAAAGGTCAGCACCAGCAACAAACAATTCAAGATACCTCAGACAAGCAAGATGGTGCAGAAAACATTCATCTCAACTCAGTATATCCAGAATTTCAATAAGCATCGATCGATACGTGGAGACTCACATCGAACGATATATGTCCGGAATTAGGGAAACGAGCTTTCAAATTAGGGATTTGTCGATTCTTGTGGGAAAAGAATGACGAATATGAAATCTACAGAGATGAGCATGGTTTCGCAAGAGGAGTAGATGGAGATATCATCCATGTTTGCAAAGAAGATATGGGAAAATTGCTGAATAGAGCCTCAAAGATGGAGCGCTCTTGTTTCTGTTTACCAGAACACGATGAAAAGTTTGCTAAAGGAGTTCCAGTTTGCAAGCTCCACACACAAGAAGAGGTCACGCACATGACCAATGGAAGAGTTGGTAAACATAGCTGGGAAATGGAATCACTGAAGTTTGAACATGAAAGGACCAAAGCAACACTTCAAGGAGAATTACATTGGTTTCAGACTGCCAATGAATTAGTTCGCAAAGAGAGGGGCGCCCAGAAAGAAGAAGTGAATGCGCTTCGCGAAGAACTGGAATCTCAGAAACAAATATCGACCGATACAGCCACAACAGCATCGATCGATAGGAGTTCTTCACCAACGATCCCTTACACCAAACAAGAGATCGACGAGCTTATCAACACCATCTACATAGATCTGGGAAAAGCAGACGAACGCAACAATAAAGCCTTGGAAGATAAATGCTTACACCTCAGCAACTGCATCATGCATCGAGTGACAACATATGGAGAACTATGGATACCACCATAGAGAAGCGTAACGAGAGTCACCTACATGCGTTATCGATCGATGACCTACCCAGCACATCGACCGATATTAGAGCACGAGAATTCTGTACCAGAGAAGAACTTGAGGAAATAACAGGAGATATCTACAAAGCTATTGAAGCCTGTGGAGATGAAGCATACATATTACTCGACAAGATGTGGTTCCCAGTATAGAGTGACGTTCGAGGATTAGAATTCACAACAGAAGGAATTCAGAAGGAAATCAAAAAAATTCCGAGACAGCTCACAAACCGACCTGCACCATCCGCATCGATCGACGTGCCATTCAGCCCATCGACCGACGTTCCATTCAGCCCATCGACTGATAGACATCCGTTCAAATCGACCGACAAAACTACACAAAGATCGGGAGATAATACCTCTTCGCGTGTGAAAACAATCCAACACCTCGACACCATGCAGCTGAGTATTGATCTACAACAAACCTACAGCAAGATTGGACAACATGAGTTCAGCATTGCGAGCCTTGAGGAGTGGCTACAAAGAGAGGAAGCCACAAGAAGCTTCTTAACTTCATGGTTTGGAGAATCACAAGACAAGGAGGATACTTGTTTCCCAACAAGTACCTGCAACTCACCTCACTAACCACCATACCTCCATAGTCAAGCTAAATGACTTTAATTTGGTCCTGCGTGAGAGGCAACCCACTATTAGGTATTTTCTTCCATATTTTTATTTTATTTTTACATATTACTTTCGTTTTATTTATTTCAGATGATACACGATCACTACCTCTATCAACCGATAAGATACTATCGATATCGATCGACACAGACCTATCCATGACGATCGATGAAAGTGACTCACCATCGATTGATACGAATTCCGGTCAGGTATATCGCTCACAATTTTTGATATCAGTTATACTTTATTTATTTATGCCCTAACTCCGACTGGTTATACACTGAGGACAGTGTATGATTTAAGTCTGGGGGAGTGGAGATCACTGATGCTAGTTTACCTTTTGATCTCATTAAATGTTTTTAAAATTGGTTTTATTGAGTCAAGAAGGGGACAAAGACATTTCAAAACTTTTACTTTTTATCTAACCATTCTTTAGTACAATTCTTAGAATTGATTGCAGAAAGTACTACAGATGCTAAAGTTGATCACCGGTCACCTATGACGAAACTTTTCATGATTGTTTGGAAGAACCAAAGCTGATTTCCAACCTAACCTGACATCTATTGCTTGTCTTGGGGCTTGGTATACAAGGGATCGGAATCCTCATGCAAGTCTGGAAGGTAAAAGTCTTGATAATTTTGGTTTCCTTCTCTCCTTCCTTTGGCATTCCAAAAAAAAAAAAAAGATTGAGATGATTTCCTGAGAAGCAGAGGGAGAGGTACATTACCCATGACTCCACTATTCTAATTCAAAGGAATGATCACACATTGTGGAAGCGAGGGAGAGGTAAATTACCCATTACCCCATTACCCCATTACCCCATTATTCGCCTACACTTTGTCAGAAAAGGCTACAAAAAGTAGAAAGATCAATAAGGTGAACATTTGTTGTTCATTGGGATTCATATAAAAGAAAAAGAAACAGAAAATTTGGGATTCAGAGAAGGGAGATATAGGGAGAAAAGAAACCAGAATAAGAATGCCCGAAACTTGCTTGAGTTGATCGATACTCTTAAGGTAAAGCCTACACTTTTATTTTATGCATAAATGAAATCAGTAGAAGGGATAGACAAACATGATTGCTAAGTTGATTAGCTAGATGAATTTGGTTGCTAAGCTAGGATATGGTATAATGTACTTCTGTAGTTGATAGATATGAGATGTGGCTTGCAACAAAGTAGAGGTTATGATCTTAAGTTAAGATTTGATTGAGTCTCTGCTGTTTTTTTTTTTAAACTTCTTCCAAAAACTAACTATTGTGTTTGCTTAAGGACAAGTAAAAGGTTAAGTCTGGGGGAGTTGATCTACCATGGTTTTGACCCACTTTTAACCATGGTGTTGAGATGATTTTACAATATATATATATATATATATGTTTTGGAGTCTATTAGGTATCTTTTCAGGTTCAGGAGCATTTTGGAGTAAAGTGATGATTTAGGTGCCCTTATGGAGCTTAAAGGAGAGTTTTCCCGAGATAACTATGAAGATCAGACAACAAGGTCGATATCTAGAGATACATATCGATCGATACATATCCTGTGTAATCGATCGACGACGCTTCCGTAGAAGATGACGAATCGAGATACTCCATCGATCGATGTACGCCTTGTACCATCGATCGATATCGAGTGTGAAGAATAAGTTTGTCTCAGCCGACTTGAAGCCCAAGTTCTCTCAATATTACAAGATTTCCCCTGACGAGTTTTTAACCTAATTGAACTCATATTTATAGTTATGCCTATGTATTTTGGCAGGGGATGCTTTTGATTCTTAGTGTGCTTTTTAATACTCTTAGTGCTTTCATTAATAAAAGTATTCTTTTCATCTTATTCTCATTTTCATCAAAGGTTATAGAGTTCGAGATTTAGAAGAATATACAAAGAGATTTGTTGTTCAAAGGAAGCAAGTGTTCAATCTTTTAATCTTATGAATTTCTATTATTACGTTGATGCTATGAATTACTTAGCCATGTCTGAGTAGATTCACTTGTTAGATTTGGGGTTCAAATAGTTATGAGGGATTAGCCCCAACTATGGATTGTTGAGTTGTGATATTCATTCTCCTGATGAACCCTAATGCTTACTCTAGAGTAGCTAACTAGAGTATGATCCTGGAATGATTTAACTTGTTAATCATTATCATGAAATCATTTGGCATAAGCTGAGATCCTCAACGAGAGCCGGTCTATGAGTTGAACGAGAGACGGTCTATGATCTTGGTGAACACATATTCAATTCGATCTGAAGTTATATCGATCGATACTCCTATAGAGTAATCTATCGACGGCAACCTATATCATCTGATATCACTGTCAAAACATCGGTCGATATTGCCGGCAGTCAGATCAATGGACGAGTCTAGATAACGATTGCTAACAGAATTATCTAAGATTTGAAGTTCTTTAATATCTTGCAAGCAACTTATTAAGAAATCTGTAGCATTATAATCCTGATTATCTGAATAGCAACCTTGAATCTAACTACTTTCTCTAATTGTTTAAAACCTAAACCAATTTTCTTGAGAAACTTACCATTGCTCACAACTGCAATTTACTTTTAAACTTAATCAACCTAGCATAATCACTAAGGATTATATCTTTTGTGTTCCTTAGTTCCTTGTGGATTCGATCCCTACGTACTACAACTGAACCTCTTATTTGAGAGAGTAATTCACTCCTTAGGGTAATTTGAGTGATATCACACAGCTTCTTCAAGAGATAACACATCTGTTTTAGGCCCCCAGAGAGATGCTTCTGAACTTAATGCAGACTTAACAAGAACTACCACTGCAATAGTTACAATCGGTACACGACCAATTTTGTACATCGGTTCATTAGAGCAAAATTCTCCTTCACCAACAACTACATCTTCTGAATCAAACCAATCCAGTATTTGTACTCTCACTCCTTCTTTGAATCCACCACTAGTCTCAGATGTTTCAATATTACCATTACTTTTCTGTAAGAAGGAAATTAAATTCTTAAATGTCTTTAGACCAATTAACCAAATGTAACGAAGAAATGCTACCGTCTTTGCAGCTAAGTCTCGGACTATTCCCTTTAACTCTTCAATCTGACTCTCCATATCAGCAATCTTTGTGTCTTTAGATTGAAGAAATGCTAACTTAGTAGCCGTAACCCCTCTACCAAACCCTCTTACTTGTCCAGGTTTGTCTTTTCCCAAAATCTTGCTCACGACATCTTCCCTTATGTTCTCAGCAGCTGATGTAGAGTATTTTTGACTATCAAGTGATTGTATTTGTTCCTGATACAAATATTTATACACAAGATAACTAATTGATCATAATATATTAATTATACAAAATATAACAAGTTCCATAACTCTTACAATAGTTTCAGCAAACTGAGGCTTCACAGGTCTACCATAAGCAAGAGTATGTTCTGCAATCCATACATGACTTTTACATACCTTAGTTGGGTCTTGGCTCTTTTTTTTTCTATATAAAACACATACATATCTCACTACCATTTTATCAAAACAAGCTGTACATTAATATATAGAAGTTTGAGTACGCTTTTTACCATTTCATAAGCTAAACGAAGCATTCCTTTGCGACTGGTTGTGTGAGGAATCTGATTTTTTCTCAGCTATCTATACTTGTTACTTATTTCCTGCAATATAAATATGAGTGTGATTTAATCTATAAGAAATGACATTAAACAAGAAAGTTACTTAGTTTAAGATAAATAACCGTGAAAGATTTGGTAGTCTTGCTTCTAACCAAGAGTTCCACACTTGAATTGATGGGATGTTGCTGGGTTTTAAATCTATTTTCTCAGTAGTAGTCTTCACAGCATGTACTTGTGTCACTAGCCTTGACTTCCCAGCCCTCCACAAACTTCCTAAATGCTTGAAAATAACAGCTTTCTGCCACTTTTTTTGCAAGTTAAACCTCCCTTGCATCGAAATAAGGAAGATATAACAAATTTATAATTCCATGCTTTTTCTATAAAACTTAGTTGCGTATATAAACAGATCTGAATTTCTTCCCACATTGTTTTTTAGTCACTGCATCAAGTCTTTTCCACTCTGAAAGTGTTATTGGAACGTGTTCCCTCATAAGAGACCCAAGGAAAGATGATAGTGTCACTGAACCAGATCCAACATGCTCACCAAAGTCAGTGAATGTAACTGCAACCTTTTCATTAGGATTTTCAGCCACTTTACGCATCTTTGTTGGTCCTCTTGTAATTTTTGCTTTCACCTCATCCTCTGGTAACACAACTCCTTCAGTACTAGGAATTTCATCATGTTGAGCATTGCTAACTCAATCTTCTTCCTTATTGAGAGCTTCTTCTTTTTTCTCGTTCTCATTCTCACCATTCTCTTTCTCTACGTCTTCACCTTCTTCTTCCATATTGGCATCTTCTTCTTCATCTTTGTTATCATCTTCAGCGTCACCAGCCTCATTGTCATTACCCTTGTCTTTTCCACAACGTTATCTGCTGGAGTTAGATCTTCTACCTCATCATCTTGCGGAATTACATCTTCTACCGCATCATCATCCGGAGTTACATCTTCTACCTCATCATCCTCCACTGTTACTTCTTTAGCAGTCAGTTTCTTCTTTCTACCCCTTTTTTTCTTAGTTACATCCACTGTCTTTTTGGGGAAGCCACTTTCGTTTGCTATTGTCTTCTTATTCACCTTTAGTTTGTTTAGGGAAGCCGCAGACTTTTTGAGGAGTTAGCCCTTGTCTTCTTTGGGGGAAGTCGCCGTCATCTTAGGGGAACCCACTGTCTTTTCTACCTCCAAGCCTTTATTATGTCTACTACGACGAGAACCGACTTGTCCTCCTCCTCTTGTCTTTGGCGGAATTTTTGGAAAGATCCAAACGAAATACATTGGATCAAAATCCAAATAAGTGTAAATCGAAACCCAAAATCACAAATTTCCACATGCGTATTCAAACAAGAAGAATCCATACCCAATATAGTCTTAATCAAAACCCAAAAATCACAAATTCCACATGAATGTTCACGAAACTAAGAATCGAAACCAAAATAGACTACATGGAAACCCAAAATAACAAGATACCACATGGATGTTCTCACAAACCAAGAATCATAACCCCAAATGAAAATTGTTTTTAACTCCTGTGATGATAATGAAGAACCGAGATTGATGAGAAAATACAAAGAATCTACGATTGAAGTAGTGCCAGAAGCAACATGGAAAGAGATCTACTATTCTCGGAACGTAAACTGTTAGACCATATGATTAGCAGAGGGAACCACATGAAATCGATCGCCATCATCACTCTTCCGTCGATCAATACTACTTGTGAGAAAGAAACGATCGAGACCATCACATCTTTGTCGATCAACACAAACCCGTGAGAAAGCAACATTGATGAACCCCTTGGTGAGGAGATTTTTTTGTCACTGATCCTTTGAAGAATGATATGGTGGTTTGAAGGATAAATTATGATGGTTTTGATGGATAGAAGGTAGAAATGATTTATGAACTTCAGTGAGGATATGTGGATTGATCAACACTTGGGTAGATGTGTCTTTGATCAAGAGAATGAACTCTGATTTCAATCAAAGACAAGTTTTGCTTGCAGAGAATGAAATCTTTAGCAATCGGTGTTCAAAGATGAACCAGGGATTCACATATTTGAGAAAATGTTTTTGACAAAAGAGGTGAATACTTAATTCAGAAACAAACTAGATTATATGTAGACAGGAAGAAAATGAAAAGTCCTAAAATTTTACGAAAAAAAAAACTTAATTAAAACCAAAATTGTTTTGAAAACTAAATACTATATATTTTGGCTGACTTCTTGACTTGATTTTCGTGGCTGTCCATTCAGGAAGAGAAAATGGGTCCTCAACTTTAATATTGACTTCTTGACTTGTTTTAAGCCTAAGTTGTTGATCTACCATTTTTTTGACCCACTTTTAACCATGGTATTGAGATGATTTTACAATATATATATATATATATATATATATATCTATATATATATATATATCTATATATATATATCTATATATATATATATATATATATATATGTTTTGGAGTCCATTAGGTATGTTTTCAGGTTCAAGAGCATTTTGGCGTAAAGTGATGATTTAGGCGCCCTTATGGAGCCTAAAGGAGAGTTTTCCCAAGATAACTATGAAGAGCAGACAACAAGGTCGATATCCAGAGATACATATCGATCGATACACATCCTGTGTAATCGATCGACGATGCTTCCGTAGAAGATGACAAATTGAGATACTCCATCGATCGATGTACGCCTTGTACCATCGATCGATATCGAGCGTGAAGAATAAGTTTGACTCAGCCGACTTGAAGCCCAAGTTCTCTCAATATTACAAGATTTCCCCTGACGAGTTTTTAACCTAATTGAACTCATATTTATAGTTATGCCTATGTGTTTTGGCAGAGTATGCTTTTATTCTATGTATGCTTTTTATGCTTTTTTAATACTCTTAGTTCTTTCATTTATAAAAATATTCTTTTCACCTTATTCTGATTTTCATCAAAGGTTATTGAGTTCTAGATTTAGAAGAATATACAAAGAGATTTGTTGTTCAAAGGAAGCAAGTTTTCAATCTTCTAATCTGATGAATTTATATTATTACTTTGATGCTATGAATCACTTAGCCATGTCTGAGTGGATTCACTTGTTAGATTTGGGGTTCAAATAGTTATGATTAGCCCCAACTATAGATTCTTGAGTTGTGATTCATTATCCTGATGAACCCTAATGCTTACTCTAGAGTAGATAACTGGAGCATAGTCCTGGAATGATTTAAATTGTTAATCATCATCCTGAAATCATTTGGCATAAGCTGAGATCCTCTAGGGACGAGCGAGAGCCGGTCTGTGATCTTGGTGAACACATATTCAATTCGATCTGAAGCTATATCGATCGATACTCCTATAGAGTAATAGACCGACGGCAACCTATATCGTCCGTTATCGCTGTCAAAACATCGGTCGATATTGCCGGCAGTCAGATCAATGGACGAGTCTAGATAGCGATTGCTAATAGACTTATCTAAGAGTTGAAGTTCTTTAATATATTGCAAGCAACTTATTAAGACATCTGTAGCTTTATAATCCTGATTATCTGAATATCAACGTTGAATCTAACTACTTTCTTTTATTGTTTAAAACCTAAACAAATTCTCTTGAGCAACTCATCATTGCTCACAACTGCAATTTACTTTCAAACTTAATCAACCTAACATAATCACTAAGGATTATATCTTTTGTGTTCCTTAGTTCCTTATGGATTTGATCCCTAAGTACTACAACTGAACCTCTTATTTGAGAGAGTAATTCACTCCTTAAGGTAATTTGAGTGATATCAAATTTGGCGACGTTGCCGGGGAAATTTGATCGCCGTTAGATTTAATCTGATTAGGTCTAGGTTACTTGTTACTGCTGAATTATCTTCTGACACAAAAAAAATTTCTTGTTTTTTTCTTCAGGTACATGCCCAGCAGTACTAGAAGCAACAAGAACACCCAACTTGTGTACTCAGAAGACCCCCACAGTTTGGAACGTAGCATCCGCATAGACTTACGTTCCACATCGATCGACATCAACAAATGTTCGTCGACCGACACTCGCTTACAACAGTCGACCGAGACACCTTCTTCGTCGACCGATACTCGCACTTTTCAATCGATCGACATCAACAACCGTTCGTCGAACAAAATCTTTCATCTGACATTGATCGATATACCTCTTCTTAAATCGATCGATACTTACCGGCGAGACATGGTAGCGACTATTATTCTCACTACTGATGAGAATGGAGACCTGCGTGATCAAGATGGTCACCTGCGTAATGCAGCAGGTCAGAAGCTGAATGCTCAGAAGAATATCAATCCTGAGCAAGAAACTGCACCTACAGACCTCATTCAACCTGTCGAGGAGGCTAACAGAGCTAGAACTTTGGCTGACTACAACCGTCCGGATCAGTTCTATACCAACCGATCAGCCATCCACCCTCCTGCTATTCAGAGAGGAGATTTCTAGCTCAAGCCGCAGTACTACACACTTTTAGGACAAATACCCTTATGTGGGTTGTCCCATGAGCATCCTATGGACCATCTGGAGAGGTTCGAGGATCTCATAACTGTCATAAAAGCCTATGGAGTCCCTCAAGACTATCTTCTCTGCACGCTTTTTAAATACTCTCTATCTAGGGAAGCTTTGCAGTGGCTGAGGCAACTACCACTAGGTTCTCTCACAACCTGGAGCGACATCAAAAACGCATTCCTGCGTAACTTCTTTGATGACTCACGCACTGAAGAATGGAGGAGGAAAATTGCTACATTCACTCAGGATCCTGGAGAATCATTTAAAGATACATGGAACAGATTCAAATCCTACCAGCAAGATTGTCCACACCAAATATTCAACAAAGTGCAACTGCTCTGCACTTTCTACAGAGGCATCACTTTGAAGTACCAGATGGCTCTTGACACAGTTAGTGAAGGCAACTTCACCACCAGGTATCCGCAAAAGGCTGTGAAGTTAATTGATAACCTAGCTTCAAGCAACAGCACAAAGAACACTGTGAAGAAAAAAGCTACATCATTCCTTGGGAAGGAACAGATTAATGAAGTGCAAGCACAGCTGGATAATGTTCAGAAGTTACTAAACAAACAGATTTGCTCAGTGGAGGATGCAGAAACTATAGCTAAAGAGGAATACACAGAAGAATATGTGAATTGGATCAGTAGAGCTGGATTTCAGAGGTCTGGTAACTGATATCACTCAAATATTTAACCCTAAGGAGTGAATTATTCTCTCAAAGAAGAGGTTCAATTGTAGTACATAGGGATCGAATCCACAAGGAGCTAGGGAACCAATAAGATCTAATAGTTATATGATTAAGCTAGGCTAATAAGTAATAATGCAGTAAATAAACTATAAACAGTAAACAAGATGAACAAGGTAATTGTTAAGGTTGGCAAGGATTTGTTGGATGGAAGGATGGTTGCTAGATCTAGGGTTTCTATTCAGGTAATTAGGATTATAATGCTATAGATGCCTAACAAGTTGCATGCATGATATTAAAGAGCTTCAACTCTTAGATTAATCTATCAGCTTTCGCAGGCTAAACTCGTCCATTGATCTGATGCCGACAAGATCAATCGGTATCACTGTCGTTACATCGATCGATATATACTTGTCATCGATCGATTATTCTATAAGAGTATCAATCAATATAGATTCAGATCGAGTTGAAATAGTTCCCACAAAGATCATAGAGCGGCTATCGCTTATCCTTATAGGATCTTAGCTTGTACAGAATGATATCAGGATGAAGATTAATAAATTAAGCAATTCCAGTTCATGGTTCTAGTTCATGACTCTAGAAACAAGCATTAAGAACATCCTAACAATGAATATAACAACTTAGCAATCTATAGTTGGGGCTAATCCCACAACCTATATGAACCCTAAATCCAACAGGTGGATCTATTCAGACATGAACATTGTCATAGAAATCATAGATGAATAGATATAAAACTGAAATGGAATAAATATAAATACCAATGGAGTTCCAGGAGGACTCTGATAGGAGTTCCTCCCTTCTCTCCTAACTAAGAGAAACAATAGAAAAGAACTTAGAAAAGCTTAGATAGCGTGTAGCCGTCAACAATGGCTTATAAATATCATAACTAGGGTTTCTGTTCGTCAAGGGTATTTTGGTAACTTGTGGACTTCAGTCGGTTAGGAAATGTAGTCAGCCCACGTTCTGGTGCTCATATCGATCGATATGGAGGCTTCCCCATCGATCGATATACATTCCTCTTCTCGACAGCCTTCTCTCGCAAGGCAGACTTACCACTCTTCAGTAAAACGGGTATAACTTCTGATCTAACCGTTGGATTGACCCCAAACCGGTGGCATTGGAAAGCTAACTCAAACCTCTATCTTGTTTCGAAATATGGGCTCAATTGCACGATGGTAAGGTCTCCATCCAAATCTAAACATCTGATGCGTCTGCGCAGTTCTGCACTTAAAGGCTCCAAAAGACACCAAAATTACCATATTTCTTCAGAACCTACATGAACCTGTAAATACTCTAAATAGACTCTATATTGTAGTAAATATATATATGAAAACACCTATAAACCATGGCTAAAAATGGGTAAAATCCATGGTCGATCAACTCCCCCAGACTTACCCTTTTGCTTGTCCTCAAGCAAAATAGACAAGCAGTCTCTCTGAAAGAGGTTTGAAAACAGTAGGGACTCAAAAGATTTTAAAAACTCAGTAACCATCTCTCTAGTAGTGCAACCCAAATCATAAACATCCTAACCTTAGAAGCACATTATACAATATCCTAGTATAGCAACCAAATTCACCTAGTCAACAATTCAACAAATCGTGTCCGACAATCCTCTCTACGAACCTCATTTCTTGAATAAAATAATAGTGCAGGCTTTACCCTGGGAATATCGATCAAAGGACACGTGGACTCTCGCTCCAACAGATATCTGAGTAAATAGGCAGTCTTATTCTGGTTTCTTTTCTCCATATATCTCCCTTTTCTGAATCCCAAATTTTTTTTTCTTTTTCTTTTATCAATCCCAATGAACAACAGATGTTCATCTTATTGATCTTTCTACTTTTTGTAGCTTTTTATGACAAAGTGTAGGCGAATAGTGGGGTCATGGGTAATGTACCTCTCCCTCGCTTCAACAATGTGTGATCATTTCTTTGAATTAGAATAGTGGGGTCATGGGTAATGTACCTCTCCCTGGACCTCTCAGGAAATCATCTCAATATTTTATCTTTCTCTTTTTTGGGGATGCCAATGGAAGGAGGGAAGGAAACCAAAATCATCAAGACTTTTACCTTTCAGATCTGAAGGAGGAATCCGATCCAGTGTATACCAATCCCCAAGACAAGCAAATCAAGTCAATATTAGGTTGGAGGTCAACTTTGGTTCCTTCAAACATTCTCAGCAAGTGCAAACATAGTTGACAGGTCGATCCACTTTAGTATCTCTAGTACTTCTGCAATCAGTAAATCTAAGACTGGTCTAAAGAGTGGTTAGATGACAAGTAATAAATCGAAATAGATCATCATCCCCTTCTTGACTCAATTAAAACTTTTTGAAAATATTGTAAATAAGACTCATAAAATAGATAAACGTTAGTAATCCCCTAGACTTAAATTACATTGTCCCCAGTGTAACATAGTCGGTGGTAGGAAGAAAATCAAAAAGCAGAAGTACGAAATTTAACAAGTAAGAACGAATATCTGACCAGATTAAATATCGATCGATGAAAAAGAGTTACCATCGGTCGATGCAAGTGATGTACTGTCGATCGATATCGATTGTTTCTCGTCGGTTGATTATCAGTGTAATCATCTTCTCAGGTCTGTTTTTCTAAATATCTAACTGAACACACAATATTAGTAGAACCTCCCCCAAACTTAAATAACATTGTGACCAATGTTTTACAGCCTAAGATTGGTGGGACAATAAACTATAAGGAAAATATTTAACAAAGAAAGGCTATATACATGGTTTGATGTGAGTATCGATCAACACAGTTAAGTGGCGATCAATACTTGTGATGATCTGTCGAGTGACACCGGCCGGTTCTCTCTCGATAGCTGGCGCAGAACTCATCTTCCTCTTTATCTTTTGCTTTTACCTGATATAAATAAAACACTAATAGTCTAAAAGTTAGTAATAGATAACTAATAAAACCAAAATTCTCTCTTTTTTTTTCTGATGAACAGTGCTTTGTTACAGTACGCTGCTACAGTGTCGATTGATTTTGTTGCTACAGTGTCGATCGATGTACTTGCTACAGTGTCGCTCGATTTTCGTGCTACAGTACCGTCGTTATTGTCCATCAGTTTTTTTTTTTTACCTGAAATCCTTTGAAAACAAAATTACCTAACAATGGGTTGCCTCCCACTCAGCACTTATTTTTAGTCATTAGCTTGACTTCTGGAGATCTGATTCAGTCCGGATGAGAATGAGAACTTACTCCAATTTAAGTCTAAATATATACTATTTGAAGCTTTATCATTCTTGTGTGAAAGACTCCTCCATAGACCTTTCTCTTTGTCTATCGTCTCAGCGATAAGGAGTGCTTTAAGCTTTGCATATGGATGTGAGAAGCATCTGCTGCGCACTCTTGATTTTCTGATACTATCTGAAAAGTAAGGAGTTAATGGTAATTGAGAACCTCCTTTGGTTCGTTTCCACTTCTTCCAATTTCTCCCCTTCTTTCCCACAGACTTGTGTAATCTCACTTGGATTTCCCGACATCATCTGAGAAGTGAAAAATCAATGATAACTGAGAACCTCCATTGATTCTTTTTCTCTTCTTCCAATTTCTCCCCTTTTTCCCCCCAGACTTGTCTGAATGCGTGGTGGTATCTCCATCAAAAATGTTTCCACACACTTCATACTCATTCTGCTCTTATTCGCGTTTGGTGTTGATTGATGTACCAATGGTAGTGTCGATCGATGGTGGCTTTATCATGTCGATCGATGGTGTATGTTCAGTGTCGATGGATGCTTCTTCTGCTAGGACTTTGTCGACTTCATCTCTAAATCTCAACCCTCTCTGTGAAATTTTTACGTGCTGATGATCATCTAATACTCCACTATAGGAGCTTAACTCCATACTTTTATCTGGTGGGATAGGAGATTCAGCCTCAGACACCGCATTTGGAACCATAATCTTAACAAGATCATGTATCCTTTTCAATCTTTTGTGAAACCCATCAGCTTCTTCTGTCCAAATAGGTGGTCTCTGATGTTTTGGGAGAGTAATGTGTGAGGCTTCAGAATTATGCATTATCTCCTCAACTGGTTCCAGCTTGACTATGTATCTTGGCAGTTCAACCAACCATGGTTGTCGATCGATACAATCGGGTGGGTGTCGATCGATGAAGTCAGATGTATGTAGATCGATGATGTATGGCGACTGTCGATCGATGTCGTAAGTTGGATGTATATCGATGATGCAGGGAGGGTATTTATCAGTCTCATCAGGTTGGTGTCGATCGATGCTAGCCTTTGATGAAGTCTCTCCATCTTTCCTCGTAGCATTCTGTTTGTCATCAAACTTCTGCTCCAAATTCTGATCTATATCCTCAAGCCATTCCTTCAGCTCCAAGAAGTCTTGTACAATAACTTCTTTACTTGAATCCAAATCTCCAAGATCCTCTCCATTCTCTATGTTTACATCGAGGGAAGGATAAGAACTTGATACATCAGTGCTCTTCTGTGTCGAGTCTGCAGTGTCCTGAGGACAATTCAAACTTTCAAGGATTTCAAGTGGTATCGATCGATGACAAAAGTCTTTATCGATCGATTCTGAGATGCTGGTGTCGATCGATGATGTGGTGGTGATGATCGATGCTTCAGTCGTACTGTCGATCGATGCTAAGGAACTGGTGTCGATCGATGTGGAGGTTGGATCTTTAATATCAGCTTCTTTTACTCTACTCAGTTCTCCAGACTCATCTTGTTCATCCTCCTCAAACAAACTATGGTTGACCAGATATTTTATGTTCAGTTCACCCCTCTGCGTACCCTCGTCTGCAAGTTGAACCTGAATGTCTAACTTGTTGATGTGGGTGCTAATGGTTTCAGATTCTTTCTTTGGCTCAATGTAGACAATCATCCTCTCATGACCGAATTGAGATCTAAATTTCTCCTCACTAGCTTTAGTCATCTTGTCAAGCTTCTTTTGTGGCTCTGCCGCACCTTGATAGAGAAATTTGTTGAGGAATACAGTTTTGATATTCTCCCAGCTGCTTAAAGATCTTGGCTGCAGCTGACTGAACCAGCTAAACGCATCTCTGGATAGTGAATAGGGGAAGATCTTGCAGAGAATGTGGTCTGCAGATATTACTTTATGTTTGGTTGCTGAGGCTACTTCCTCAAGTATCTTAATATGATCTCTGGGGTCCTCACAAGGAAGACCTTGGAAAGGGTCCTCGCTTACCAAATCATACCACTGGCTACTTAGATCAAAGGTATCCATCTCTGGAAAAGAAATCACATCAGGGATTATTGCTTCTTCTCCATTAATCAATTCTCCTTTAATGTTCAGGGACGACCTTCTTTGTCTCGCTAGATACCCTTCTTATCGATCTTAAGTACAAGCTCGTCAACCTTTTCTGCCTCCACACAAGTGGTGTCGGTCGTCGGATGAACATTACCATGATTATCAGTGTTTCGGTGAACAGTGTCGAGCGATGATGAAATCATGGTATCGAGCGATGACGGGTGAACGATATCGTCTGATAGAGAGATCGTGGCATCGGTCGATGTAGAAGTTATGTTGTCAACCGACGTAGACGTCATATCACCAGTATTGTTTTCTTGTTCATCATCCTCCACCACATATCTTGTTGTTGACTCCATCTTTAAATTGTCTGGAGTGTCATAGAGAAATCTGTTGAAGAAGGCTTCCGCAATATCAATCCATATTTTGAGGGACTCTGGTGGCAACTCTTTGAACCAACGTCTTGCTTCTCCAGCAAGGGTGAAGGGAAAGAGTTTGCAGAAGTGGTAGTCTTCAGTGACTTCATCAAAGATAGACCAGATTAGGTCTTCAAACATATCAGTATGGACTATTGGTTGCTCGTCATGATAACCATGAAAGAGACGCTGACTTATAATAGGGATGTGCTCAAGTTTCAGCTTGAAGTCAAAATTTTCTTCCTTTCCGCAAACAGTGTCGGTCGATCTTGGAAGAACAGTATCGGTCGACGAGCGATTAGCTGTGTCGATCGATTTCAGGATAACAGTATCAGTCAACACGGGATTTACCGTGTCAATCGATTTTCTGTGGGCAGTATCGGTCGACGCGGTGTGAGCCGTGTCAATCGATTTCAGGGGAACAAGGGTTTTGTAGTTTTGCAAAGGCAATTTTATTTCTTCACCTTTATTCAAGGTGGAATGGATTGTAACAGGGATTTCGGTCCCATATTTATTTTTATTTTGGCTAATTGCATTGCTTATTTTACCTATTGGTTCAATTTGGACTACTTCCTGATTAACATATGTGTTAACAGAAAACTTACCTGCTCCCAGCGAGTCTTTGTCAATCGATTGATTGTGTGCCTTATCGATCGATGTCTAGTGTACGCTGTCGATCATTCTGCTTGGGGGGTGTCAATCGATAAGCTTGAACCAGCAGGCTCCTTCCTTGAAGGAACTAGAAATCCTTTCTTCATTGTTCCTGGTACTAAGATGTATGTACCTGAAAAAGAAGAAAAAATTTAGAAGTATTTTAGAACAGTAACAAAACCTAGACTAAATCTAGCTGAACAAAATCTAATGGCGATCAAAGCTCCCCGGCAACAGCGCCTAATTTGATATCACTCAAATATTTAACCCTAAAGAATGAATTACTCTCTCAAATAAGAGGTTCAATTGTAGTACTTAGGGATAGAATCCACAAGGAGCTAGGGAACCAATTAGATCTAATAGTTATATGATTAAGGTAGGCTAATCGGTAATAATGCAGTAAATAAACTAGAAAACAGTAAACAAGATGAACAAGGTAATTGTTCAGGTTGGCAAGGATTTGTTGGATGGAAGGATGGTTGCTAGATCTAGGGTTTCTATTCAGGTAATCAGGATTATAATGCTATAGATGCCTAACAAGTTGCATGCATGATATTAAAGAGCTTCAACTCTTAGATTAATCTATCTGCTTTTGCAGTCTAGACTCGTCTATTGATCTGATGTCGACAATATCGATCGATATCACTGTCGTTACATCGATCGATATATACTTGTCGTTGATCGATTACTCTATAGGAGTATCAATCGATATAGATTCAGATCGAGTTGAAATAGTGCCCACAAAGATCATAGACCGGCTATCGCTTATCCGTAGAGGATCTTAGCTTGTACATGATGATATCAGGATGAAGATTAATAAATTAAGCTATTCCAGTTCATGGTTCTAGTTCATGACTCTAGAAACAAGCATTAAGAACATCCTAACAATGAATATCACAACTTAGCAATCTATAGTTGAGGCTAATCCCACAACCTATCTGAACCCTAAATCCATTAGGTGGATCTATTCAGACATGAAGATTGTCACATAAATTATAGATGAATATATATAAAACTGATATATAATAAATATAAAAACCAATGAAGTTCCAGGAGGACTCTGATAGGAGTTCCTCCCTGCTCTCCTAACTAAGAGAAACAATAGAAAAGAACTTAGAAAAGCTTAGATAGCTTGTAGTCGTCAACAATGGCTTATAAATATCATAACTAGGGTTTCTGGTCGTCAAGGGTATTTTGGTAATTTGTGGGCTTCAGTCGGTTATGAAATATAGTCAGGCCACGTTCTGGCATTCATATCGATCGATAGGGAGGCTTCCCCATCGACCGATATAAATTCCTCTCTCAACAGCCTTCTCTCGCGAGGCAGACTGACCACTCTTTAGTAAAACGGGTATAACTTCTGATCTAACCGTTGGATTGACCCCAAACAGGTGGCATTGGGAAGCTAACTCAAAGATATATCCTGTGCCAAAATATGGGCTCAATCGACCATGGGAAGGTCTCCATCAAAATCTAAACATCTAACGCATTTGCGCAATTCTGCACTTAAAGGCCCAAAAAGACACCAAAATCACCATATTTCTCTAGAACGTACAATAACTTGTAAATACTCTAAACAGACTCTATATTGTAGTAAATATATATAAAAACACCTATAAAACATGGCTAAAAATGGGTAAAATCCATGGTTGGTCAGTAACCAAGGAGGATACAAAAACTCCGCAGAACAGAAAAGCTACATCAACCAGAGTTCACAGAAGCCTAACAACTACAGCAGACGCAACCTCAACAACAACATGAGTTATGGAAACTCATTCTACTCAAATCCACCCCCACCCACCCAAGACAGTAAACTAGAAGAGATTCTAGACAAGGTTCTTGAGAGTCAGCAGAAACTTCAGATGAACTTCAATGGAAAGATCGACTCTGTCTACACCAACCTCAACACAAAGCCTGATGCCTTAAGCACCTATGTGAAGAAATTAGAGACTCAGGTAGTTCAGACAGGAGAAGCACTGAGGAAGCAAGAAGCTTTAGCAAAAAGAATGGGAGAGATTGCTACTAACCACCACGTCAATGCCATTATGGATGATGACTTTTGGCAAGTGGTAAAGCATGAGAAGCTGCAAAATTTTGAAGATGAGAGGGAAAGAGACATCGGATTGGACACGTATCGATCGACACCGTCTAACCAGAATCGATTGATATCACTCCTAGTGAAGAGATCGATAGACTTTGACGAGTATCAATCGATGTATTTCAAGGAAATCCCTCACTAGTGCAGTGTTGTCAAGCTTATGTCACATGAAGCCTTCGCAGAACGACACCCACATCCGCCCGTCCCTTTCAGAATCAACACTACACCTATCGATCGACAGACAGACTCACCCGCTATGAAGCTAGAGATATCGACCGACATACTCCAGTTCTCGCCCGATATACAGTACCCCAACGTCAAGTGCAACTTCCAAAGATAGACGTTGCACGACTTAATGCACTCCGGGAGCAGTCTAAAACTCCCAGTAACCTTCCCACCGCCATCATGAAGAGACCCACGGATATCTTTGAGCCCATGGAGATAGAAAAGGAAAATCATGGAAGAGTTCTCAGAAAAAGGAAAGAGAAGATTCTCAAACCTTATAAAAGGGAAGCTAATGAGAAAGAATTGTCAAGATTCAGAAAGAGAGTTCTGAGAATACCTAAAGATAAACCCATTGAAGAAGCCTACTTTCACACAGATTGTGGATGTGTTTCTGAGAAACCAAGGAGACAGAAGAAGACATCAAGAGAATGTTTCACCAAGCCAGAGACAATCTAAAGAAGAAGATCACATTGGAGAAGAAAAGCGATCCAGGGAATTTCACAATAACATGTTCAATAAGAGGTGTTAAGTTCCCTCGTGCTCTCTGCGACACAGGATCTGGAGTTAGCATACTACCCAAGATCATGGCAGACCATCTAGGTCTGAAGATAGAGCCTACTGAAGAATCTCTCATCTTCGTGGATTGTTCTCTGCAGAACTCTGGAGGCATAGTTTGAAATCTTGACGTACAGATTGGAGATGGCCTAATTCCTACAGACTTCCACGTCTTGGACATCAAGCTCAACTTCAAGACATCTCTACTGCTTGGAAGAACCTTCTTAGCAACAGTTGGAGCTGTTTGTGACCTGAAATCCAATAAGCTTTGCCTAATCCTAATTGAACCAACCATCCACTACAATCCGGTCCAAGTCATCAAGATTCCAAGGACAGAGAGCTCAGCACTCGTAGCAGCTTGCTTCTGTGCCCACGAGTATGATTCAATGGCCGAGTACGAGACAGAGCAAGACGTCTCGACCGACGGAAGCCTTCTTCCATCGACCGATACCAGTCAACCGGAGTCGACCGACGAGCATACCTGGTCATCGATCGACATATTATTCCAAGAGATCGGAGAGGAGTTTCCAGAAGGCGAATTTAACGTAGATAATTGGGAGAACGATCATTACATCCCAGAACTGGCTAGCATCACTACTCAGGAGGAGTATGATGACGATTATGCAGAGGAACGAGCCTCAGAGTACAGATTTCTTCGGGAAGATGAAGAAAGACCTCCTCTACCGTCCTTCATCTTCACAGCATCGATCGACAGAGACTACTCTCCATCGACCGATATGCACCAACCAATATCGCTTAAAAGACGTTTTGAACAATCGAGCGATAACCCCTACTGTTTACAAATCTACGTCCCACATGATGATGATACACAAGAGAGTGACTACTCAATTGGAAGTTGGGCAACCAATTACCACGAAAGTTTTGCAGTGGATATAGCACCACTGACACATGCGACCAAACCAGAAGCAGATGTATCGACCGACACGGAACAACATCAATCGATCGACACGTAACAACATCAATCGATCGACACGGTCCCCAACTAATCGACCGATGCACATGCCATACTATCGACCGATCATACTACTACACCATCCCAGGTACAAACTCATAACTTCGATTTTACCTTACTAATTCCGGATGAGTTTGGTATTTTCAGGGATCCTGATGGTCATGCACGAGAAAAGGATGGAAGAATCATTCCAATCTCCAAAGAAGACGTTGAATACATTCTTCAGATGACCAATGGATCAGTCAGCCCCTTCGCACAGCAACCCATCTATACGAAAGATCAGCACCATCAACAAACAATTCAAGATACCTCAGACAAGCAAGATGGTGCAGAAAACATTCATCTCACCTCAGCAAATCCAGAATTTCAACAAGCATCGATCGATACGTGGAGACTCACATCGAACGATATACGTCGGGAATTTGGGAAACGAGCTATGAAATTCGAGATTTGTCAATTCTTGTGGGAAAAGAATGACGAATATGAAATCTACAAAGATGAGCATGGTTTCGCAAGAGGAGTAGATGGAGATATCATCCACTTTTTCAAAGAAGATATGGGAAAATTGCTGAATAGAACCTCAAAGATGGAGCGCTCTTGTTACTGTTTACCAAAACACGCTTAACAGTTTCCTAAATAAGTTCCATTTTGCAAGCTCTACACACAAGCAGAGGTCACGCACATGATCAATGGAAGAATTGGTGAACATAACTGGGAAATGGAATCACTGAAGTTTGAACATGAAAGGACCAAAGCATCACTTCAAGGAGAATTACATTGGTTTCAGACTGCCAATGAATTAGTTCGCCAAGAGAGGGACGCCCAGTAGGAAGAAGTGAATGCGCTTCGCGAAGAACTGGAATCTCAGAAACAGATATCGACCGATACAGCCACAACAGCATCGATCGATACGAGTTCTTCACCAACGATCCCTTACACCAAACAAGAGATCAACGATCTTATCAACACCATCTACATAGATCTGGGAAAAGCAGACGAACGCAACAATAAAGCCTTGGAAGATAAATGCTTACACCTCAGCAACAGCATCATGCATCGAGTGAACAACATATGGAGAACGATGGATACCACCTTAGACAAGCCTATCGAGAGTCACCTACATGCGCTATCCATCGATGACCTACCCAGCACATCGACCGATATTAGAGCACCAGAATTCTGTACCAGAGAAGAACTTGAGGAAATAACAGGACATATCTACAAAGGTATTGAATCCTGTGGAGACGAAGCATACATATTACTCGACAAGATGTGGTTCCCAGTACAGAGTGGCAGGATTGGAATTCACAACAGAAGGAGTTCAGAAGGAGATCGAAAACATTCCGAGATAGCTTGCAAACCGACCTGCACAATCCGCATCGATTGACGTGGTATCCAGCCCATCGACCGATAAACATCCATTCAAATCGACCGACAAAACTTCACAAAGATCGGGCGATAATACCTCTTCCCGTGTGAAAACCATCCAACACCTCGACACCATGCAGCTGAGTATTCATCTAGAACAAACCTACAGAGAGATTAGACAACATGAGTTCAGCATTGCGAGCCTTGAGGAGTGGCTACAAAGAATCCAAGATGAGGTCCAACGGTTGAAAGCTAGTATGACCAGAAGAGAGGAAGCCACAAGAAGCTTCTTAACTTCATGGTTTGGAGAATCACAAGACAAGGAGGATACTTATTTCCTAACAAGTACCTGCAACTCACCTCACTAGCCACCATACCTCCATAGTCAAGATAAATGACTTTAACTAAGCACCGAGTGGGAGGCAACCCACTATTAGGTATTTTCTTACTTGGTTTTATATTATTTTTAGTTTTTACTTTCGTTTTTATTAGTTTCAGATGAGATGTTACACGATCACTACCTCTATCGACCGATACGATCCTGTCTACATCGCTCGACACATACCTATCCATGACGATCGATGAAGGCGATTCACCATTGATCGATACAAATTCTTGTCAGGTATATCGTTCACAATTTTTGATATCAGTTATACATTATTTATTTATGCCCTAACTCTGACTAGTTATAAATTGAGGATAGTGTATGATTTAAGTCTGGGGGAGTGGAGATTACTGATGCTACTTTACCTTTTGATCTCACTAAATGTTTTCAAAATCGGTTTTATTGAGTCAAGAAAGGGACAAAAATATTTCAAAATTTTTAATCTAACCATTCTTTAGCACCTTTCTTAGAATTGTTGATTGCAGAAAGTACTATAGATCCTAAAGTGGATCACCGGTCACCTATGACAACATTTTTCATGATTGTTTGGAAGAACCAAAGCTGATTTCCAACCTAACCTGACATTTTTTTTTCTTGTCTTGGGGCTTGGTATACAAGGGATCGGAATGCTCCTGCAAGTTTGGAAGGTAAAAGTCTTCATAATTTTGGTTTCCTTCTCTCCTTCCTTTGGCATTCCAAAAAAAAAAAAGATTGAGATGATTTCCTGAGAGGCAGAGGGAGAGGTAAATTACCCATGACCCCACTATTCTAATTCAAAGGAATGATCACACATTGTGGAAGCGAGGGAGAGGTAAATTACTCATGACCCCACTATTCGCCAACACTTTGTCAGAAAAGGCTACAAAAGGTAGAAAGATAATAAGGTGAACATCTTTTGTTCATCGGGATTGATATAGAAGAAAAAGAAAAATTTGTGATCCAGATAAGGGAGATATAGGGAGAAAAGAAACCAGAATGAGAATACCTGAAACTTGCTTGAGTTGAATCCAAGTGTTCCTTGATTGATACTCCCAAGGTAAAGCCTACGCTTTTATTTTATTCATAAATGAAATCAGTAGAGGGGATAGACAAACAGGATTGCTAAGTTGATGGGCTAGATGAATTTGGTTGCTAATAGATATGAGATGTGGCTTGCAACAAAGTAGAGGTGATGATCTTAAGTTAAGATTTGATTGAGACCTTGCTGTTTTTTCTAAAACTTCTTCCAAAGACTAAATATTGTGTTTGCTTGAGGACAAGCAAAAGGTTAAGTCTGGGGGAGTTGATCGACCATGGTTTTGACCCACTTTTAACCATGGTGTTGAGATGATTTTAGAATATATATATATATATATATATATATATGTTTCAACGTTCTATTAGGTATGTTTTCAGGTTCAGGAGCATTTTGGAGTAAAGTGATGATTTAGGTGCCCTTATGGAGCTTAAAGGAGAGTTTTCCTGAGATAACTATGAAGATCAGACAACAAGGTCGATATCCAGAGATACATATCGATTGATACACATCCTGTGTAATCGATCGATGACGCTTCCGTAGAAGATGACGAATCGAGATACTCATCGTTCGATGTACGCCTTGTACCATCAATCGATATCGAGCGTGAAGAATAAGTTTGACTCAGCCGACTTGAAGCCCAAGTTCTCTCAATCTTACAAGATTGCCCCTGACAAATTTTTAATCTAACTGAACTCATATTTATAGTTATGCCTATGTGTTTTGGGAGAGTATGCTTTTATTCTATGTATGCTTTTTATGCTTTTTAATACTCTTAGTTCTTTCATTTATAAAAGTATTCTTTTCATCTTATTCTGATTTTCATCAAAGGTTATAGAGTTCTAGATTTAGAAGAATATACAAAGAGATTTGTTGTTCAAAGGAACCAAGTGTTCAATCTTCTAATTTTATGAATTTTTATTATTACCTTGATGCTATGAATCACTTAGCCATGTCTGAGTAGATACACTTGTTAGATTTGGGGTTCAAATAGTTATGAGGGATTAGGCCCAACTAAGGATTGTTGAGTTGTGATATTCATTATCCTGATGAACCCTAATGCTTACTCTAGAGTAGCTAACTAGAGTATGATCCCAGAATGATTTAACTTGTTCATCATCATCCTGAAATCATTTGGCATAAGCTGAGATCCTCTAGGGACGAGCGAGAGCCGGTCTATGATCTTGGTGAACACATATTCAGTTCGATCTGAAGCTATATCGATCGATACTCCTATAGAGTAATCGATCGACATCAACCTATATCATTCAATATCGCTGTCAAAACATCGGTCGATATTGCCGGCAGTCAGATCAATGGACGATTCTAGATAGCGATTTCTAATAGAATTATCTAAGAGTTGAAGTTCTTTAATATCTTGCAAGCAACTTATTAAGACATCTGTAGCATTATAATCCTGATTATCTGAATAGCAACCTTGAATCTAACTACTTTCTATTATTGTTTAAAACCTAAACCAATTCTCTTGAGCAACTCATCATTGCTCACAACTGCAATTTACTTTTAAACTTAATCAACCTAGCATAATCACTAAGGATTATATCTTTTGTGTTCTTTAGTTCCTTGTGGATTCGTCCTTAAGTACAACAACTGAACCTCTTATTTGAGAGAGTAATTCACTCCTTAGCGTAATTTGAGTGATATCAGTTGTCCATGAGTCTGATCCTCAACTTTTCTAGCTTGTTAGTCTTGTTCTTCATAGCCATATAGGCACATTATGCTCCATTCATCCATCAGGCTTATCCACATGTTCTGCATCCATTGAGTAGGTCCTACGTCTTCCATTTTAACTTTTGGTTCAACCATGGTTGCATCATCCCCTCCTCCTTTAAAAGGATTTAACCTCAAATCCAAGTCTTGTAGAATGATATAACCAAGATGATATGACTTCAAAGTACTTGTTCTGGAAATCAAAGATGTCTTCACACAACTTATATTTCCAGGGTCAAACACAAAGCATTGCAATCCTTCTTCTTGTCTCGCTCCAGGGTCAAACACAAGACATTTCAATCCTTCCTTTACTCTCAGCGAAATCGTGGGTGTATCAACATGTTTTCCTTGACCATATCTTCTCATAAACCTGGCAATTAAGGTCGAGATGATTAGGTGGACGAGTGCATTGTTGGAATTTATTGATTCTTCTTGATCAAAACACACAAAGGTTTCCCTTATGAAAGAGAAAGAATGTAGATTACGTTTATTACAAAGTATTTACAGAAAAATTATGTGTATTGCACTGAATGAATTACAAGATAGTAGTTTTTGCATCACAAGCTTGGAGTCAAAGAAAAACTCAATTAAGGAGGAGTGTTGAATATAATTAAGTTTCTATTTTTATAAGCTTTAGTATAGTTAATTATACTAGTAATGTTGATTTGTATTAAGTTACTTACACATTAACGGTCACAATTGTATAGAGAAGAGTTATATCTTTCTAAGCATAAATTCCTACATGCATTGATCCCCATACTCTTAATAAAAACAGAGCCGTTTGTAATAAACATAATCTACATTCTTTCTCTTTCATAAGTGAAACCTTTGTGTGTTTTGATCAAGAAGAATCAATAAATAAATACATGCAATGATTCCCATACTCATTCTTCAGCTTTGGATTCTCTTTAACCACATCAAGATCAGGTTTTTTCACTTCTTAGCATGTTCTGATCAGTTATGGACTTGGACTAGCATGTGTTGCCTACTGAGTCTACTCTCTTGTTACTGCAATTGATCTTTTTCCCCTTCAACAAATTTCTCCACCCATCCAGATATTGAAGAGTGAAAGAACCTCCCATGATAAGCTTGAACGAAGCTATTTTCAGACCCAAAATATTTTTACTTCTTTTAAACCCACACGAGATTCCTCATGGTTCAAACACGACCAGCTGCAATCCTTTGACAATCCACAAGTGCTCCACAAGGTTGAACTGAATGCATGACACAGGTTTGATGAAAGATTCAGAAGTCAAATTCTTAGTATTTCACCTTCATCAACCAATATATACACCAATTCTGGAGCGGTAGATGAATCTTCAAGCACTTCCTCTTTTCTCTTGGTTAGATCAGGTATATGAGTACACAAACCTTGTTTTTCTCCTTCCTTTTCAGCTGAATCCGTGGACAAGGGATCCCCTTGTTGTGAGTATGACAGATTAGACTCTCCCAAGTCAAAATCAAATTCAGTCTCCTCCCACTGAAAGTTAGGTATATACTTATAACCCATTGTTACTTTTAGCTCCTCCCAAGTGTAGATGGGTTCTTCATCATGCCAGTGTGCTTCTTCCTCTACTCTTGATTTAGCTTCACCTTGCAGTAGAGTGAAAGCAAGGCGTAGCTTTTTCGATGAAACTACTTGATTTTGGTGAATGAACATGTCTATGGGAAGAAAAGATGAAATAAAAATTTCAGAATTCAAACCCTAGATCAAGAGCCTTCAAATCTGCTCTGATACCACTTGATGAACTCCTTGGTGAGGATATTTTTATGTCCCTAATCCTTTGAAGGATGATCTGGTAGGTTGAAGGATAGATGATGATGGTTTTGATGGATAGAAGGTTGAAATGGTTATGAACTTCAGTGAGGATCTGTGGATTGATCAACACTTGGGTAGATGTGTCTTTGATCAAGAGAATGAACTTTGATTTTAATCAAAGACATGTTATGCTTGCAGAGAATGAACTCTTTAGCAATCAGTGTTCAAAGATGAACAAGGGATTCACAGATTTGAGAGAAAGTTTTTGACAAAAAAGGTGAATACTTTATTCAGAAACAAACTAGAGTAAATGTAGACAAGAAAAAATGAAAAGTGCTAAATTTCTAGAAAAATATGAAAAAACCTTAATTAAAACCAATATTGTTTTGAAAACTAAATATTAATTAATTTGGCTGACTTCTTGACTTGATTTTCGTGGCTGTCCATTCAGGAAGACAAAATGGATCCTCAACTTGGATATTGATCTTGATTTTCGTGGCTGTCCATTCAGGAAGCCTAAGTCGTCCATGAGTCTGATCCTCAATTTTTCCAGCTTGTTTGTCTTGTTTTTCATAGCCATATAGGCTTATTATGCTTTATTCCAGCCTCTGTTTCTTCTTCAAGCTTCCCATGCATCTATTTAGGCTTTATCCACATGTTCTGCATCCATTGAGTAAGTCTTACCTCTTCCATGTTCAATTTTGGTTCAACCATGGTTGCATCAAACATGGTCGTAACTCTTATACTAATGAGGATGAGAACAGAGACATGGACGACCAAGATGGTCATCTGCGTAATGTAGCATATCAGAGACTGTCTAATCAGGAATTGTATTATTTGAACGGGAAGAAGCTACTACAGAAGCTGCTGAAGCTCGGAAATGGCCGGATTAGCAGGAGGAAGGTCTTGAAGAGCCTGAAACAAAGAAAGGTAGTAGAGGCTGCTCGACGTAGAACGTTGGTTGACTACAACCTTCTAGATCAATACTACGCCAACAAAACTGATATTCATCCTCCTTTCTAAAGGCATGAGTTCGAGCTAAAGCTTGCTTACTTTACACTTGTCGAACATACACCTTACCATGGTCCATAGGATGCTGGACCATCTTGAGAGGTTCGACGGTCTACACTCTTTGAAAATCTCTTCAAGTACTCACTTGTTGGAGACGCTTCATATTGTCTTAAGCAATTACCACTATGATCTCTTACATCCTGGAATGACATGAAAAACTCCTTTACGCGTAAATTCTTTGATGATGCACGATATGAAGACTTGAGGTACATAATTGCTACATTCATACATGAGCCCGAAGAGTCTTTCAGAAGCTTCTAAATCAGATTCAAATCACATTAGAAATATTGTCCACACCATGTATTTAATGATGTACAGCTGCTTAGTATCTTCTTCAGAGGCATTACTTTGGTTTGCCAGATGTGGGAACCGAAATTAACCACTGCCGATTTATGTAAATAAAGGAACTTAGGGAAAACCCTAATTTCCCAGAGGACCCGGTTATCTGCGGAACCGCACACAAGCAATCAAGTAAACGACGAGAATAAGTAAAAGATATTAAAAATGAGACTGAGAGCAAGAAGAAGTCTTATTCCGAATTCCCGTAAGAACGGTACAACAATAGTAAGCCTCACCTACGTAAACCGTCGGCGAGATTCCTAGTTTTAGCAATCTAAGACTAAAACCCTAGTTGAGACGCAACTCGATAGCAAAAACGAAAAGTTGCCTAAATGCTAAGTTTTGGTGGTGAGAGCTCTGAGAATCGTCCTTGTGCTTTATCCTTGGCCTTCTGCTTATATACTCCCTCCTTAGGCGGTTTAGTCCTTCTTTTTCGCCCAGATTCGAGTTTTTCGGGAATCTTCAATTTATCTCGATCTTTCCATTTTCGTCGCGGAAATCTTCTATTTATCTTCAAACATGACATTTATCTTCTTTCTGCGAGTAAATCGTTAAACCGTCATTGTATCTTTGGGCTGGACTTCTTTTAAAGTCGCAAGTGGGCTTTTATCGCGTTTTAGAACTGTCCGAGCCATTTTGCGATGAAAACCGTTTTACGATTTTAGACAAGATCATTTCCTGGTGCGATGTCATTTCTATAAGATTTCTCGAGTTAATCGTATAGTTTGACAATGTAAGATTTTTCGTCTAATTGTTGCCGTTTTATACGATTTTCCCAAATTCTTACGAGAAAAGAAGACTTTTACGATTTTTATCGTAAAACTCGTATGGTGAGACGGATAGAGATGAAACGAGAGATGATCAAACCGAAAGACGCATGCCTTACGTCAAGGATGCGGGGGATCAAGGCTCAGGACGGTCAGCTTGACGTACGACGTGCCAAACCGGGTTGGTTCAGCCTATCGTACGTTGAACTGGTTCGGTCGAACCTGCTCGCGATTTATGGTGGATGCGATTTTGCGGTTTTTTGTTTAACTGGGGCAATCGTGTAATCGGAAGTTATTTTGTTAGTTTTTCTGATATAACAATTTCCAAGTTTTCCGCGGATTTTCTTTGTTCGGAAAGTCCTTAGAATTTTATAAAACAACTGCTTGTGTTTTATAAAACGTATTTTTATTTTTGCGGAAATTTTTGGTCATTGATTCCGTCGTACCGATTTTGACCCGAACACCAGATTTCTCTAGAGTTTTAACATTAGGAATCCAGAAAAATATGTGAGAGAACTTGATATCTAGTAATAGCACCAAGAATACTGATTTGGAGAGGAAGGAATCAGCTGCTAGCCTTGGGAAGGAGCAGATTATCAGGAAGCAAGTGAGTTATGTAGGAGATGTAGAGGCTGTTGATACCGCTAGTAATAGGGTGTCGAAGAGGATGTGAACTACATCAATGGTACTGGTTTTCAGAAGTATGGGAAACAGGGTGGAAACAAAAAACTCCTATGGCACTAGTCACAGGGGTAATTACAACAAAAGTACACAGTAACAGAGACCTTACAGAACAAAAACATCAGCAACAGGAGCTATGGATATTCTTCTTACCAGAATCCCCCACGAACAGCTCAATAAAGCAAGATAAAGTGTCTGATTGATCAGGTTCTTCAGAGTCAGCAGAAGTTGACAGGGCTTTCAATGGGAAGATAGATGATGTAAAACAAAAGGTTCCGGCATACTTGACCTATCAATCTAGACAAATGCAATTTGGCCCTCGGCCAAACCGGATTACGGTAACCCCATTAAGGACAATTCAAACCAACTTGACCTTATTGATAGCACGAAAGTGTCATGGTCTAATTCTCTACCAACTACATCCTCGGCTATGCGGCTGAACACAACCTTCACGCCGAGCCAAAACACTTGAGTGACCACTGCTCCATTTGATTGCTTAACGGCTAAATAACAATCCACGATTTGTCTAAAAACTTCCAAGTGACGATTAAGAAAATACTTATCTTATAACCCATACTCGTAAATCGTACGATAAATCTTCGTAACAAAACTCGGTCATAACAACCAAACGTTTAACAAAAAGGTTGAATTTACCAAAATTTGATCAAGTTCTATATACTCACAGTTCACTTTAAGCCTGCAACGCTTTACCCATAAAATTCGGCATGTAAATAAAATTCATAACAAAGCTCCTAGAGCTACGAAACATCCTAAAGATTACACGAAATAAATTTCGGAGGCCGATTCATCACAGAAGCGTAGTGAAGGAAAACGTTTATTCCCATGGAAAAATATACGCGACCCCTTGGTTTTAATTCCTCTATCATAAATCAAACTACTTAACATCCAAGCAGGAACATAAATTTTGGCTGCGAATGTCCATAAACAAACCAAATGTTCCTCCAACGCAGTGTTAAGGCAAAACCCTTGTAACACCGCGACACATCTCCAATCCCAAAAACTCGTCAGGGGCTATCTTGTAATATTGAGAGAACTTGGGCTTCAAGTCGGCTGAGTCAAACTTGTTCTTCACGCTTAATATCGATCGATGGTACATGGCGTACATCTATCGATCGAGTATCTTGATTCGTCATCTTCTACGGAAGCGTTGTCGATTGATTACACAGGATGTGTATCGATCGATATGTATCTCTAGATATCGACCTTGTTGTCTGATCTTCACTGTCATCTCGGGAAAACTCTCCTTTACGCTCCATAAGGGCACCTAAATCATCACTTTACTCCAAAATGCTACTGAACCTGAAAACATACCTAATAGACTCCGAAACATATATATATTATAAAATCATCTCAATAGCATGGTTAAAAGTGGGTCAAAACCATGGTAGATCAACTCCCCCAGACTTAACCTTTTGCTTGTCCTCAAGAAAACACAACAGTTAGTCTTTGGAAGAAGTTTTAGAAAACAAGAGGGACTTAATCAATTCTTAACTTAAGATCATCACCTTTACTTTGTTGCAAGCCACATCTCATATCTATTAACTACAGAAGTACATTATACCATATCCTAGCTTAGCAACCAAATTCATCTAGCCAATCAACTTAGCAATCATGTTTGTCTATCCCCTCTACTGATTACATTTATGCATGAAATAAAAGTGTAGGCTTTACCTTGGGAGTATCAATCAAGGAACACTTGGATTCAACTCAAACAAGTTTCAGGCATTCTCATTCTAGTTTCTTTTCTCCCTATATCTCCCTTCTCTGAATCCCAAATTTTTCTTTTTTTTTTTCTTTTATATCAATCCCAATGATAAACAAATGCTCATCTTATTGATCTTTCTACATTTTGTAGCCTTTTCTGACAAAGTGTAGGCGAATAATGGGTTCATGGGTAATTTACCTCTCCCTCGCTTCCACAATGTGTGATAATTACTTTGAATTAGAATAGTGGGGTCATGGGTAATGTACCTCTCCCTCTGACTCTCACGAAATCATCTCAATCTTTTATTTTTCTCTTTTTGGGATGCCAAAGGAAGGAGAGAAGGAAACCAAAATTATCAAGACTTTTACCTTCCAGACTTGCAGGAGGATTCCGATACCTTGTATACCAAGCCCCAAAACAAGCAATAGATGTCAGGTTAGGTTGGAAATCAGCATTGGTTCTTTCAAACAATCATGAAAAGTGTTGTCATAGGTGACCGGTGATCCAGTTAGCATCTATAGTACTTTCTGCGATCAACAATTCTAAGAATGGTGCTAAAGAATGGTTAGATAAAAAGTAAAAATTTTGAAATATTTTTGTCCCTTTCTTGACTCAATAAAACCAATTTTGAAAACATTTAATGAGATCAAAAGGTAAAGTAGCATCAGTAATCTCCACTCCCCCAGACTTAAATCATACACTGTCCTCAGTGTATAACAAGTCAGAGTTAGGGCATAAATAAATAATGTATAACTGATATCGAAAATTGTGAACGATATACCTGACCGGAATTTGTATCGTTCGATGGTGAGTCGCATTTATCGATCGCCATGGATAGGTATGTGTCGAGCAATGTCGACAGGATCGTATCGTTCGATAGAGGTAGTGATCGTGTAACATCTCGTCTGAAACTAATAAAAACAAAAGTAAAAACTAAAAATAAAATAAAACTAAATAAGAAAATACCTAATAGTGGGTTGCCTCCCACTCATCGCTTAGTTAAAGTCATTTAGCTTGACTATGGAGGTATGGTGGCTAGTGAGGTGAGTTGCAGGTACTTGTTGGGAAACAAGTATCCTCCTTGTCTTGTGATTCTTCAAACCATGAAGTTAAGAAGCTTCTTGTGGCTTTTTCGATTTTGGTCATACTAGCTCGCAACCCTTAGACCTCATCTTGGATTCTTTTTAGCCAATCCTCAAGGCTCGCAATGCTGAACTCATGTTGTCCAATCTTGCTGTAGGTTTGTGCTAGATCAATACTCATCTGCATTGTTTTGAATTCCAATCCTTGAACGTCACTCTGTATTGGGAACCACATCTTGTCGAGTAATCTTTATGCTTCGTCTCCACAGGCTTCAATAGCTTTGTAGACATCCCCTGTGATTTTTTTCAAGTTCTCCTCTAGTACAGAAGTCGGGTGCTCTAATATCGGTCGATGTACTGGGTGGGTCATCAATCGATATTTGTTTCCGAGCTTCCAGTTCTTCAGGAAGTGCATTCACTTCTTCTTCCAGGGTGCCCCTCTCTCTCTCTGCGAACCAATTCATTGCCAGTCTGAACACAATGTAATTCTCCTTGAAGTGATGTTGTGGCTCTTTCATGTTCAGACTTCAGTAATGCTATTTCCCAGTTATGTTCACCAACTCTTCCATTGATCATGTATGTGACCTATGCTTGTGTGTAGAGCTTGCAAACTTAAACTCCTTTAGTAAACTGTTCAGCGTGTTCTGGTAAACAGAAACAAGAGCGCTCCATCAGTGAGGCTCTATTCAGCAATTTTCCCATATCTTCTTTGGAAACATGGATGATATTTCCACCTACTCCTCTTGCGAAACTATTCTCATCTCTGTATATTCCATATTCGTCTTTCTTTTCCCACAAGAATTGATGAATCCCGGATTTGAAAGCTCGTTTCCCAAATTCCCGACGTATATCTGTCGATGTGAGTCTCCACGTATCGATCGATGCTCGTTGAAATTATGGATATGCTAAGTTGGTCATCTGCAGAATGTCTGCAACGTCTTCTTTGGAGATTGGAATGATTCTCCCATCCATTGCTCGTGCATGGCCACCTGGGTCCCTGAAAATACCAAACTCATCCGGAATTAGTAATGTAAAATCGAAATTATGTGTTTGTACCTCGGATGGTGTAGTGGTCTGATCGGTCGATAGTAGGGCATGTGCATCGGTCGATTGGTTAAGGGATGTGTCGATCAATGGATGTTGTTCCGTGTCGGTCAATACGTCTGCTTCTGGTGTGGTCGCATGTGTCAGTGGTGTTGTATCCACTGCGAAACTTTCGGGGTAATTGGTCGTCCAACTTCCAATTGAGTAGTCTCTGTCTTGTGTATCATCATCACGTGGGACGTAGATTGGTGCATAGTAAGGGTTGTCGCTTGGTGGTTCGAAACGTCTTTTGAGCGATCTGTTGGTGCATATCGGTCGATGGCGAGCTGTCTCTGTTGATCGATGCTCTGAAGATGAAGGACGGTAGAGGAGGTTTTTCTTCAGTAGAGGAGGTTTTTCTTCATCTTCCCGAAGAAATATGTACTCTGTGGCTCGTTCCTCTTCATAATCTTCATTGTTCTCCCAATCATCTACATTGAAGTTGTCGTCTGGAAACTCCTCTTCGATCTCTTGGAATAGCTTGTCGATCGATGACCAAGTATGCTCGTCGGTCGACTCAGGTTGACTGGTATCGGTCGATGGAAGAAGGCTTCCGCCGGTCGATACGTCTTGCTCTATCTCGTACTCAGCCATTGAATCATACTCGTGGGCACAAAAACAAGTTTCAACGTGTGCTGGCCTCTATGTCCTTCGAATCTTGATGACTTGGACTGGATTGTAGTGGATGGTAGGGTCAATGAGGGTTAGGCAGAGCTTATTGCATTTCAGGTCACAAACAGCTCCAACTGTTGCTAAAAAGGCTCTTCCAAGCAGCAGAGATGAGTTGAAGTTGAGCTTGTTGTCCAGGACGTGGAAGTCTGTAAAAATTAGGGCATCTCCAATCTGTACCTCAAGATTTCAAACTATGCCTCCAGAGTTCTGCTGAGAACAATCCACAAAGATGAAAGATTCTTCAGTAGGCTCTATCTTCAGACCTAGATGGTCTGCCATGATCTGGGTAGGATGCTAACTCCAGATCTTGTGTCACTGAGAGCACGAGGGAACTCAACACCTCTTATTGAACATGGTATTGTGAACTTCCCTGGATCGCTCTTCTTCTCCAGTGTGATCTTCTTCTTCAGACCGTCTCTGACTTGGTGAAACATTCTCTTGATGTCTTCTTCTGTCTCCTTGGTTTCTCTGAAAAACATCCACAATCCGTGTGAAAGTAGGCTTCTTCAAAGGGTTTCTCTATAGGTATTCTCATAACTCTCTTTCTGAAGTTTGACAATTCTTTCTCATTAGCTTCCCTTTTATAAGGCTTGGGGATCTTCTCTTTCTTTTTTCTGAGAACTCTTCCATGATTTTCCTTTTCTATCTCCATGGGCTCAAAAACATCTGTGGGTCTCTTCATGATGGTAGCGGGAAGGTTACTGGGAGTTTTGGACTGCTCCCGGAGTGCATAAAGTCATGCAACGTCTATCTTTGGAAGTTGAACTCGACGTTTGGGTACTGTATATCAGGCGACAACTAGAGTTTGTCGGTCGATATCTCTAGCTTCATATCGGTCGACGAGTGAGTGTGTCTGTCGATCGATAATGTTGAAAGGGAAGGGCGGATGTGGGTGTCGTGCTGCGAAGGCTTCATGTGACATAATCTTGACGGCACTGCACTCTTGAGGGGTTTCCTCCTAATCCATCGATCGATACACGTCAAAGTCTATCGATCTCTTCATGAGGGGTGATATCGACCGATTCTGGTGAGACGGTGTCGATCGATACGCTTCGAATCCGATGTCTGTTGCCCTTTCATCGTCAGAGCTTTGCAGCTTCTCATGCTTCACCTCTTCCCAAAAGTCATCATTCAGGATGGCATGTACATGGTAGTCAGTAGCAAACTCATCCATTCCTTTTGCTAAAACTTCTTGATTCTTTAGTGCTTCTCCTGTCTGAACCACCTGAGTCTATAATTCCTTCACATAGGTGCTTAAGGTATCAAGCCTTGTGTTGATGGTGGTGAGACAGAGTCGATCTTTCCATTGAAGTCCATATGAAGTTTCTGCTGACTCTCCAGAACCTTGTCTAGCATCTCCTCTAGTTTACTCTCTTGGGTGGGTGGGGGTGGATTTGAGTAGAATGAGTTTCCATAACTCCTTTTGTTGTTGAGGTTGCTGCTGCTGTAGTTGGTAGGCTTCTGTGAACCCTCGTTGAAGTTTCTTTTCTGTCCTGCGAAGTTTCTGCATCCTCCTTGGTTACCAGACCTCTGAAATCCAGCTCCACTGATCTAGTTCACATCTTCTTCTGTGTATTCCTTATCAGCTGCAGTTTCTGCATCCTCCACTGAGCAAATCTGTTTGTTTAGTAACTTCTGAACATTATCCAGCTGGGCTTGCACTTCATTAATCTATTCATTCCCAAGGAATGATGTAGCTTTTATCTTCACGGTGTTCTTTGTGATGTTGCTTGAAGCTAGGTTATCAATCAACTTCACAGCTTCTTGCGGATTTCTGGTAGTGAAATTGCCTTCACTAGCTGTGTCTAGAGCCATCTGATACTTCAAAGTGATGCCTCTGTAGAAAGTGCAGAGTAGTTGCACTTTGTTGAATCCATGTTGTGGACAATCTCGCTGGTAGCATTTGAATTTGTTCCATGTATCTTTAAATGATTCTCCAGGATCCTGAGTTAATGTAGCAATTTTCCTCCTCCATTCTTCAGCGCGTGAGTCATCAAAGAAGTTACGCAGGAATGCGTTTTTGATGTCACTTTAGGTTGTGAGAGAACCTGGTGGTAGTTGTCTCAGCCACTGCAAAGCTTCTCCAAATAGAGAGTATTTGAAAAGCTTGCAGAGAAGATAGTCTTGAGGGACTCCATAGGCTTTTAAGACAGTTATGAGATCCTCGAACCTCTCCATAATGTCCATAGGATGCTCATGGGACAACCCACAGAATGGTATTTGTCCTACAAGTGTGTAGTACTGCGGCTTGAGCTCGAAATCTCCTCTCTGAATAGCAGGAGGGCGGATGGCTGATCGGTTGGTATAGAACTGATCCGGACGGTTGTAGTCAGCCAATTTTCTAGCTCGGTTAGCCTCTTCTACAGGTTGAATGAGGTCTGTAGGTGCAGTTTCTTGCTCAGGAATGATCTCCTTCTGAGCATTCAGCTTCTGACCTGCTGCATTAAGCAGGTGACCATCTTGATCACATAGGTCTCCATTTTCATCAGTAGTGAGAATAATAGTCGCTACCATGTCTCGCCGGCAAGTATCGATCGATTTTAAGATGAGGTATATCGATCGATGTCGAATGAAAGATTTTGGTCGACGAACGGTTGTTGATGCCGATCGATGGAAAGGTGCGAGTATCGGTCGACGAAGAAGGTGTCTCGGTCGACTATGGTAAGCAAGTGTCGGTCGACGAATGGTTGTTGATGTCGATTGATGCAAAACGTAAGTCTCTGCGGATGCTACGTTCTAAACTGTAGGGGTCTTCTGAGTACACAAGTTGGTTGCTCTTGTTGCTTCTAGTACTGCTGGGCATGTACCTGAAAAAGACAAGAAAATTTTTTTCTGTCAGAAGATGATTAAGCAGTAACAAGTAACCTAGACCTAATCAGATTAAATCTAATGGCGATCAAATTTCCCCGGCAACGCCGCCAAATTTAACATCACTCAAATTACCCTAAGGAGTGAGTTACTCTCTCAAATAAGAGGTTCAGTTGTAGTACTTAGGGATCAAATCCACAAGGAACTAAGGAACACAAAAGAGAGAATCCTTAGTGATTATGCTAGGTTGATTAAGTTTAAAATAAAATTGCAGTTGGGAGGAATGATGAGTTGCTCAAGAGAATTGGTTTAGGTTTTAAACAATAAAAGAAAGTAGTTAGATTCAAGGTTGCTATTCAGATAATCAGGATTATAATGCTATAGATGTCTTAATAAGTTGCTTGCAATATATTAAAGAACTTCAACTCTTAGATAAGTCTATTAGCAATCTCTATCTAGACTCGTCCATAGATCTGTCTGCCGGCAATATCGACCGATGTTTTGACAGTGATATCAGACGATATAGGTTGCCATCGATCGATTACTCTGTTGGTGTAAAAATCAGTCACGACGGAATCAATTGCTAAAATTCTCCGTAAAAGTAAAAATAAAACTGTGTTTTATAAAACTCAAGAAATCATTTTATAAAAGAAGTTTCCGTAAAACGCAAGCTAGTCCCGGGACGACTAGTTCGCCGTTGGGCGAGCTAGTCCCGTCACGACTAGCTTGCCGAACGGCGAGCTAGTCCCTTCCCGACTGGCTCGCCGAACGGCGAGCTAGAAGCTTCTCGGGTAGCTCGCCTTACATCGAGCCGACAATCCCGAGCCTCGATCTCCCACATCCCCAATTCAAGGCTTACGTCCTTCGACACGATCATGTTCCAAACCACGGTCAAAATGTCTCCCGTTTCATCTTGATCCGTCCTATCGTTCGAGTTTTACGATAAAAAACGTAAAACTTTGTTTTCTCGAAAAGAACTCGAAGAAATCGTATAAAAAGGCAACGGATAAACGAAACACCGAACATTGCCTAAACTATACGATTTCGAGATTTTTCGTAAAAATCATAAAAACGCGTTTTTAATTAAAACGTCGAGTGAATCGTAAAAACGGCAACGATAACTGAGAAACGAATGTAGCTAAACTTTACGATTAACTCGACGAACTTATTAAAAATGGCATCAGATCAGGACGCGATCTGGTGTAAAGTCGCAAAACGGATTTATCGCAAAACGGCTCGGAAGGTCCTAAAACGTGATAAATGCCCATCTCGCGATCTTAACGAAATCTAACCCGAAGATACGATGACGTTTTGACGATTTACCCGCAGAAGGAAGATAAATGTCAAGTTTGAAGATAAATTTCAAGTTTGAAGGTAAATGGCAAGTTTGAAGATAAATAGAAGATTTCCGCGGGAAAAAAGGAAAGATCGAGATAAATGGAAGATTCCCGATAAACTCGAATCTGGGCGAAATGGAAGGACAAAACCGCCAAGGAAGGGAGTATATAAGCAAGAGGCATAGGGCAGAAGCAGGGGACGAATTTCAGAGCTCTCATCCGAGACTTTTTACAACTTTTCCAGACTTAGAATTTTCTGCACTTAGAAACTTAGGCTTTTTCGCGCGAGTTCGGTTTCTATGACTGGCGCTCCATTACTAGACGAACTCGCCCAGGCAGTTTGATCTCTTGTTCAGCTCTATCAACTGAACTACGTTCGACTTGATCCTCGAAAGGGGTACGTAGGCGGCCTTTCATAAGGTTCAGTCCGAAATCAATCAAGCTCTCTTTTTCTTATCTTTTTCGTCTTTTGTTATCGAGCTGCGACTCGACTAGGTTGAGGGTTTTATTTTTATAACTCGCTGACGGCCCCTGCGGCCAAAGCCTTTGTAATATCTTGTAAAGATCGCAACGCTCTTACGTGAGATCGAAATAAGATCTATTTTCTCTATAAATTTATTTTATTACGTTTTTCATATTTTTCCGCATTTATTTGGTTAGTTGTTGTTAGCTTTCGCAGAGATCCGGTTCCTCTGGAAAATTAGAGTTTTCCAAAATTTCCTTATTTAACGGAAAACGAGAGGGGTGAATTTCGGTTCCCACATACTCTATAGGAGTATCGATCGATATTGCTTTGGATAGAATTGAATATGTGTTCACCAACATCGTAGACCGGCTCTCGCACATCCCAAGAGGACCTCAGCTTATACTAGATGATTTCAGGATGATGATTAACAAGTTAAATCATTCCATGATCATATTCTAGTTAGCTATTCTAGAGTAAGCATTAGGGTTCACTAGGATAATGAATATCACAACTCAAGAATCCATAGTTGGGACAAATCCCTCATAACTATTTGAACCCCAAATCTAACAAGTGAATCTACTCAGACATGGCTAAGTGATTCATAGCATCAAGGTAATAATAGAAATTCATAAGATTAGAAGATTGAACACTTGGTTACTTTGAACAACAAATCTCTTTGTATGTTCTTCTAAATCTAGAACTCTATAACCTTTTATGAAAATGAGAATAAGATGAAAAAAATACTTTTATAAATCAAAGAACTAAGAACATAAAAAGCATTCAAAAGCAGAACATGTAGAAAGCATGTAAAGCTCCAAAAGCACAAAAAAGCTATAAAGGTATAAAAGCATGTCTAGCCAACACACATAAGCATAACTATAAATATGAGTTCCATTAGGTTAAAAACTCGTTAAGGGAAAATCTTGTAATATTGAGAGAACATGGGCTTCAAGTCGGCTGAGTCAAACTTGTTCTTCACGCTTGATATTGATCGATGGTACATGGCGTACATCGATCGATGGAGTATCTTGATTCGTCATCTTCTACGGAAGCGTCGTCGATTGATTACACAGGATGTGTATCGATCGATATGTATCTCTGGATATCGACCTTGTTGTCTGATTTTCATAGTCATCTCGGGGAAAACTCTCCTTTACGCTCCATAAGGGCACCTAAATCATCACTTTACTCCAAAATGCTCCTGAACCTGAAAACAAACCTAATAGAGTACCATGGTTGAAAGTGGGTCAAACCCATGGTAGATCAACTCCCCCAGACTTAACCTTTTGCTTGTCCTCAAGAAAACACAATAGTTAGTCTTTGGAAGAAGTTTTAGAAAACAAGAGGGACTTAATTAATTCTTAACTTAAGATCATCACCTTTACTTTGTTTCAAGCCACATCTCATATCTATTAACTACAGAAGTACATTATACCATATCCTAGCTTAGCAACCAAATTCATCTAGCCAATCAACTCGCAATCCTGTTTGTCTATCCCCTCTACTGATTTCATTTATGCATAAAATAAAAGTGTAGGCTTTACCTTGGGAGTATCGACCAAGGAACACCTGGATTCAACTCAAACAAGTTTCAGACATTCTCATTCTGGTTTCTTTTCTCCCTATATCTCCCTTCTCTGAATCCCAAATTTTTCTTTTTCTTTTTCTTTTATTCCAATCCCAATGATAAACAAATGTTCATCTTATTGATCTTTCTACTTTTTGTAGCCTTTTCTGACAAAGTCTAGGCGAATAGTGGGGTCATGGGTAATTTACCTCTCCCTCGCTTCCACAATGTGTGATCCTTCCTTTGAATTAGAATAGTGGGGTCATGGGTAATGTACCGCTCCCTCTGACTCTCAGGAAATCATCTCAATCTTTTATTTTTCTCTTTTTGGGATGCCAAAGGAAGGAGAGAAGGAAACCAAAATTATCAAGACTTTTACCTTCCAGACTTGCAGGAGGATTCCGATACCTTGTATACCAAGCCCCAACACAATAGATGTCAGGTTAGGTTGGAAATCAGCGTTGGTTCTTCCAAACAATCATGAAAAGTGTTGTCATAGGTGACCGGTGATCCACTTTAGCATCTATAGTACTTTCTGCAATCAACAATTCTAAGAATGGTTAGATAAAAAGTAAAAATTTTAAAATATTTTTGTCCCTTTCTTGACTCAATAAAACTAATTTTGAAAACATTTAATGAGATCAAAAGGTAAAGTAGCATCAGTAATCTCCACTCCCCCAGACTTAAATCATACACTGTCCTCAGTGTATAACCAGTTAGAGTTAGGGCATAAATAAATAATGTATAACTGATATCGAAAATTGTGAACGATATACCTGACCGGAATTTGTATCGATCGATGGTGAGTCGCCTTCATCGATCGCCATGGATAGGTATGTGTCGAGCGATGTCGACAGGATCGAATCGGTCGATAGAGGTAGTGATCGTGTAACATCTCGTCTGAAACTAATAAAAACTTAAGTAAAGACTAAAAATAATATAAAACTAAGTAGGAAAATACCTAATAGTGGGTTGCCTCCCACTCATCGCTTAGTTAAAGTCATTTAGCTTGACTATGGAGGTATGGTGGCTAGTGAGGTGAGTTGCAGGTACTTGTTGGGAAACAAGTATCCTCCTTGTCTTGTGATTCAAACCATGAAGTTAAGAAGCTTCTTGTGGCTTTTTCGCTTCTGGTCATACTAGCTTGCAACCCTTGGAGCTCATCTTGGATTCTTTGTAGCCACTCCTCAAGGCTCGCAATGCTGAACTCATGTTGTCCAATCTGGCTGTAGGTTTGTGCTAGATCAATACTCAGCTGCATTGTGTCGAGGTGTTGGATGGGTTTCACACGGGAAGGGGTAGTATCGCCCGATCTTGGTGTAGTTTTTTCGGTCGATTTCAAAGGATTCCCATCGGTCGATGGGCTGAAAGGCACGTCGATCGATGCGGATGGGACAGGTCGGTTTGCGATCTGGCTCAGAATGTTTTCGATCTCCTTCTGAATTCCTTCTGTTTTGAATTCCAATCCTTGAGCGTCACTCTATACTGGGAACCACATCCTGTCGAGTAATCTGTATGCTTCGTCTCCACGGGATTCAATAGCTTTGTAGACATCCCCTGTGATTTCTTCAAGTTCTCCTCTAGTACAGAAGTCGGGTGCTCTAATATCGGTCGATGTACTTGGTGGGTCATCGATCGATATTTGTTTCCGAGATTCCAGTTCTTCGCGAAGCGCATTTACTTCTTCTTGCAGGGTGTCCTTCTCTTTGCGAACCAATTCATTGCCAGTCTGAACCCAATGTAATTCTCCTTGAAGTGATGTTGTGGCTCTTTCATGTTCAGACTTCAGTGATGCCATTTCCCAGTTATGTTCAGAAACTCTTCCATTGATCATGTATGTGACCTCTGCTTGTGTGTAGAGCTTGCAAACTGAAACTCCTTTAGCAAACTGTTCAGCGTGTTCTGGTAAACAGAAACAAGAGCGCTCCATCAGTGAGGCTCTGTTCAGCAATTTTCCCATATCTTCTTTGGAAACATGGATGATATCTCCATCTACTCCTCTTGTGAAACTTCTCATCTCTGTAGATTCCATATTCTTCTTTCTTTTCCCACAAGAATTGACGAATCCCGGATTTGAAAGCTCGTTTCCCAAATTCTCGACGTATATCGGTCGATGTGAGTCTCCGCGTATCGATCGATGCTCGTTGAAATTCTGGATCTACTGAGTTGGTCATCTGAAGAATGTCTGCAATGTCTTCTTTGGAGATTGGAATGATTCTCCCATCTATTGCTCGTGCATGGCCATCTGGAAAACGACATGGGTAAATTTCTGGATCTGCTGGGTTTTCCTAATTTTCCTTATTTAACGTAAAACGACATGGGTGAATTTCGGTTCCCACATACTCTATAGGAGTATCAATCGATATTGCTTCAGATAGAAATGAATATGTGTTCACCAAGATCATAGACCGGCTCTCGCACATCCCAAGAGGACCTCAGCTTATACTTAGATGATTTCAGGATGATGATTAACAAGTTAAATCATTCCATGATCATACACTAGTTAGCTATTCTAGAGTAAGTATTAGGGTTCACTAGGATAATGAATATCACAACTCAAGAATCCATAGTTGGGGCTAATCCCTCATAACTATTTGAACCCCAAATCTAACAAATGAATCTACTCAGACATTGCTAAGTGATTCATAGCATCAAGGTAATAATAGAAATTCATAAGATTAGAAGATTGAACACTTGGTTCCTTTGAACAACAAATCTCTTTGTGTGTTCTTCTAAATCTAGAACTCTAAAACCGTTTATGAAAATTAGAATAAGATGAAAAGAATACTTTTATAAATCAAAGAACTAAGAACATAAAAAGCATTCAAAAGTTGAACATATAGAAAGCATTTAAAGCTCCAAAAGCACAAAAAAGCCTTAAAGGTATAAAAGCATGTCTAGCCAAAACACATAGGCATAACTATAAATATGTGTTCCATTCGGTGAAAAACTCGTCAGGGGCAATCTTGTAATATTGAGAGAACTTGGGCTTCAAGTCGGCTGAGTCAAACTTGTTCTTCATTCTTGATATCGATCGATGGTACATGGCGTACATCGATCGATGGAGTATCTTGATTCGTCATCTTCTACGGAAGCATCGTCGATCGATTACACAGGATGTGTATCGATCGATATGTATCTCTGGATATCGACCTTGTTGTCTGATCTTCATAGTCATCTCGGGAAAACTCTCCTTTAAGATCCATAAGGGCACCTAAATCACTTTACTCCAAAATGCTCCTGAACCTGAGAACATACCTAATAGACTCCAAAACATATGTATATATATATATATATATATATATATATATTACAAAATCATCTCAATACCTTGGTTAAAAGTGGGTCGAAACCATGGTAGATCAAAACCCGAAATAGAGTTTCGTATGAATTTCTGAAAAGAATTGATACAATAAGTCCTCGAGAAAGGTTACTCAAAGCCTCAGAAAAACGGATCCCGAATATCGAAACAACGAAAAGAGCATAAGGCTTGATCTACCTGGTTCGCCATTGGGGAAAGCTGGACGCACGTCCAACTCGCCCTGTGGGTGAATTAGACCAAACAAGCAGTCAAACTCGCCGAGCGGGCGAGTTGGACCAAACAAGCAGTCCAAATCGCCTGCTTGGCGAGTTGGATCAACCGATCCGTCTTCATCCCGAACTCGTAGCTTCCTCCTTCGAGCCTTGACTACACTGTCTCTTGTTTCATGTCGATCGAAGATGTCATTGGAACTTTACGATAAAAGTTGCAAAGACTTGCTTTCGTATATATTTGAATCGATCGTATAAAATGGAAACTGTTAACTGAAACACCTTAATTATCTTAAGTATACGACTGGTTCAAGATATTTCGTAGAACTGACCTTGTATCAAGGATGATTTCTCGAAGAAATCGTAAAAATGCTTAAGTTGCAAAACGGCCCGAAAAGGTCTAAGACGCGGCTAAAATTCCACTTACGATTTTTGACAAGAATAAGCCCAAAACTACTATGAAGTTCTATCTTCTATTCACAGAAGATAAATGTCAAGTTTCAGAAGGATAAATATGAAGATCGAAGAAAAATGGAATATTTCCGCGAGGAGATAAACTCGAATCAAGGGCAGAAAAAGAAAGACGGCCGGCCTTAGATGCATATATAAAGAGAGCCAAAGCAAGGAGCACAAGGACAATTTTTTAAACTTTGTTTCTATGACTGGAACTCAATTACTTGACGAACTTGTGCAGGTCGTTCGATCTCTTGTTCAAATATTTTAACTGAACTATGTTCGGCTTGATCCTCGAAATGGGTATGTAGGTAACCTTTCATAAGATTTAGTCTGAAATCAATCAAAACATTTTTTCATCTTTTTTTCTTTTGTAATCGAGTTGCGACACAACTAGGTTTACGGTTTTAGGTTGCTAGAATTAGGTAATTCACTGACAGCTCATGCGGCCAACGCTTTTATAATCTTTTGTAATGATCGCAACGCTCTTACGTTGATTCGAAATAAGATCTACTTTCTCTATAAATTTGATTTGTATCTTTTTCCTATTTTCCACATTTATTTGGTTACTTGTCATTGACTCTCGCAGAGAATCTGAGGCGGTTGGAAAATTAGGTTTTTCCTAACTTTTATTATTTTATGAAAATTGACAGTGCGAATTTCGGTTCCCACAGCGAGTGAGGCCAAAACACGGAGAAATGTCGGTTGGTTATTGCAGGATCAGTAAACAAGACTTTCGGGTCTTGAAAAAATTTACGGACAAACCATTTGAACGGGATGGGCCCACAGGCCGAGAGAACTGGTGTGGGTGGCCCATTAGTTGTGGACAGTCGAAGTGTTACAGGTGGTATCATATCTGGTTAGCTATCTCTGTTCCGACCTAAGAGGCGTCTTAAGACATGTCGTGATACGCAACGAGGGTGTTGCGTTCTTTGAGAGGGGTGAATTGTAACATCACGAGTTGTGATATATAGAAAGGCATAACAAGATTGATTTGGCTACCTATGTCACCAAAGTCGATTTACCTTTTCCCTCACACATCCGTTTAGAATCTAGAGTTAAGTGTGCTTGTGCTGGAACAGTGAAATGACAGGTTGGGAAGTGATTCGTGATATGGTGCGAGTCAGACCACAGAAAATGTCGGATGGTTATTGCAGGGTCAGTAAACAAAACTTTCGGACCTTGAAAAAATTAACGGAACGACCGTAACAACGGGATCCACAGGTCTAGAGAATGGGAATGGGTGACAAACTCACGCCCTGTGGATAATCCTGGACGGTCGGAATGTTACAGATTTCTCATATGTATGACCAAAATTTTCAACAAAATTAAAATAGATAGCAGCGATGAAAAATGATTTCAATCTTTTTAGATTTCATATACTCTTCGAGACCAGATAGCAATTTCTGATTTCGTAGATACAAATACAAGATCTTTTACATTAACTTTTTTATGTTAGATGTTATGTTGGTGTGACTATCCAATAATGATCATTTGATGTAAAAAAAAATTATATGAAAATTTTTTGTATGATTCCTTGATTTGTATCCCTTGTTTTCAAACGTGGCAGAGTAGCCGCGTTTGTGGCCGCTACAACGCTAAATGCAAGCCCGCCACCATGACTTTGGTCAACTCGGCACATAATTAACCGACCGATTAATTATGTTATGCGTTTAGAAATTGGATTAATAACCAATTTTTTAACTCAAATTAATTTAAACCCAAGAAAAAGATTGGCCAAAGCTTAATTGAATATGTTTGACATGAAAAAAACTAAGGAGATCATACCTTATTTATAATAGTGGGATTCCCTTCAACATTTTTCCCATAACCGATGTGGGATGTTGAGATATAGATGTGTTTTTTTTGTTGTTAAGTTGTCTTGTTTTGTTGTTTTTTTTTTTTTACAACGAAAGGCTGATCTATTACTCAAGCTTGAGGTGGTCTGGGAATCCAGACCGGAATAGAACAACTAACAAACATCAGCTCTCGATAGAAGGATCGAGCAGTCTTAGCTAAAGAATCAGACATTACATTTTGGGATCTAGGCACATAAAAAATCTTGAAATCTGGGAAGCAAATCCGCAGCGTCAAGATCCTCTCCAATGTCGTCGAAAAGCTTGGCCATTCCTGGGGTTTTGTGAGCATCGCTATCAATTCCTTGCAATCCGTCCCGAATCTTTGACATGGCGAATGTTGAAGCATATTCTCCATTGCCCACCGCAGTGCTTCCAGCTCAGAGTGCAAAGCGGACTCTACCCTACTAACATTACACATGCCCATCAACTGCCTATTTCCCATGCTATCCTTCCAATCCCAACCAAAATCTGAGAATTGATATGTAGGTGTCCAAGAACCGTCTATCATGCATATATCTCCAAGGCTTATGACCTGGCTTTCAGTATCTATGTTTCCTTGTGGTGACACAACTTCCTGCTCATTGGCTTTGAACCAGGCAAGACACTCACTATCCGTATACCGGGCTAGTTCTAGAGGGTCTCTGTCAATTCCTCGGAACAACTTATTGTTCCGAGCCTTCCAAATGTACCATATTAGCCAAGAATAAGGGTAAGGGTCCCTGTCTAATTCTGGCTCCATTATGGTCTTCTTCCTCCAAAATATATAATCTATGTTCGCATATGTGCTCTGCAGTGGGAATAAGGTTGAGCTGGTAGGTATAGATGCTAACGCCCACACCTGTAATGCAGATGGACATTGAAAGATTGCATGTGCAACTGTCTCTTCCGGTTCTCCGCATCTTGGACAAAAGTTGTCACATCTTATGTGTCTATGGTTCAAAACACTCGTAACAGCCACGTGACCTGTTATAATCTGCCACATAAGGTGGCACATCTTCTGGGGTGCTTTACCTTCCAGACATGTGCTTGGAGTTTTGTAATGCTAGGTTCACCCACAATATTATCATCCTCCTTCATCAATATAATTCTAGCGACCCAATAGCCAGACTTGACTGTGTACTGTCCACTCCTTATATAGCTCCAGCAATGCGTATCTCTACGATGTGTTGAGCTAACAGCCATGCTCCTTATGAGAGGTATGTCAGCAGCATCAACATAATTTACCAACCGATCCAAACTTCAGTTTGTCCCAAATTTATGTGAAACACTTTTTTTTTGTAAATGAAGAAACAATTAAGTAAAAAATCAAAGTCCAAAATATAAATGCAAACCTGAACCCCTCAACAAATACATTCCAAAAACACTTTTATGATTTTACATATTTTAATGGATTTCTCTTGATTACTGCGTACATGGATTTTTGATGGAAACAGGTTAACAAATAACCAAATAACATATGATATCATAATATTGTTCTAGTTTTGCTCTATAGTCAATACAAAAATACAAGCATTATATATATGCCTAATTTCTTATTATGATGGTGTGTAAAACATAACAGTAAACATTTTTTTTATGTCAAGGCGTAAAGTTAGGAATTTACAAAAACCGAACTTGTATTCAAAGTTCAAACCGGTTTCCAGTGTTTAGTCGCCATGTAGATAGAGATGCAGGGGAGGCTTTAAGCTGAATTGATTATCTTACAACGCCATGCTCGTAGTCGTAGAGTCATATAGTTGATAGAGAAGAAGGTTTTGGGGTAGGAAAAGTTTAGCATATCAATTATCAAAACAAGAGAATATCTAGGAACCTAATTTTTTTACTGCCACACACTTGTAAAGAGTATTAAAACAAAATTGTGGGCCCCCTTTTGTCCTTGGGTCCTAGGCGATCGCCATGCCTGCCCCTGAAACTAAACTGGCCTTGCTAAGAAATACAAGTATTCTATACACTTTTATTACAACTGAATTTATTAAGAAAATTAAAAGGCACCTACAGTAGAATCTATATAGATTAAGGACTTTAAATTTTTATTAATTTATAAAGATAATAATTTACAAAAGTTTCGTTATATAGATTTTTTATTTTAAGATATATTTTTTCAAGATATGAAAACTATTTGATTTTAATGTATAAACATTTATTATTTTTTTGGAAAATTTAAAATTGATATTAAGTTTATTATATTATTTGTTGTACATAATATATACTGGAAAGAGTTTAAATATGGTTTTATATATAATATCACTAAATCTCATCAAAAATAAATTAATTGTTAAGAATATATAAAGATAAGTCAACTGTGAATATAAAATAAATAATATAATGATAGGTTTTTACTTATATAAAATATGTATACATATAAATTATTCATGTATAATTTTAATGGGACTATATATTTTATATAATTTTTTTTAAAAGTATTATTTTTATCGATTTGTGTCAATTTTTAAATCGATCCTAGTTAGTGTTGGATCCAATTTCACTATCTAATTAAGTAGGCCAAAGCACAGGAAAGCTCATCACGAGCTCGACGCCGATCAAACACGATGAAGTCAAAATAATATCCTAAACATCGCGGAGACGGTTGGGAGAGAAGAAGACTATAAAAAAGAGCTACACTGGAGTATGAGAACACACGGAAAACCCTAGAGCAAATCACTATTCACATTGACCTCACATCATAGACTTCTAGCTCGCATATAATTTATATCATTCATTGTTGTTCTCGATCTTGTTTACCACTTTGTATCGAATTCCATATTCAATAAAGTCCATTTTTTCAACCGAATTCCAATTGTATCGTTGTGTTCTAAGAGCATCATTGCCCATATCATTTGTCTTGCCCAGATTAAACTCTTGATCACTACAAAATACTTAGTGTGAATTTTAGGATCTACATTTTGGCGTCGTGCCCTTGTTAAGAACCCGATCTAGGATCTCTAAGCACGATTATGGATCAAAACGCAATCAACCTCGAGAACACCCGATTGAGATCGACCGATGTCAATCCCACTGGAACAGCTCTAGGAGCCAATCCGGCTTCCATCGATCAAACGAATGTCAGAAAAGCCACCAACGTGACCCAAAATCAACAAACTCCATCAACTGGAATTTTGATTGCCGATAGGAGTACAGTCTCAGATCGAAACCTTCCCAACGATCGAATTGGATCTCGAGTTTGGAACCGTACGATGGACAGAACGACGCCCGAAGATCCGACCCAAACATGGAGACCGAGATCTCCAACCCACTTGACCAGGACTCGGGAAGAAGTTGGGGAACTCAGGGGAAGGGTTTCAACGCTCATTGATAAATCTTGTGAACAAGAGATCGCTTACCGAACCATCGCCAACCACCTGGGAAAAACCGAGAGGGAACTCGCTGAATACCGAGGAAATCCCAGAGAAAGAGTCTGACAACACTCGGATCCATCCCTGCGAACACCACTCCCTCACAACTGCAGAGCCTTCGCCTCCCCCAAGCTGACCAGCGCCCGGTCGGGACGCTACATGGAGGAAAATGCACGACTGACCCCCCCCCCCGGTACCCCTGGAAGGAACGACCTATCGAAGTATGGATTATAATGGTCAGGATGAGGTCGAAAATGAAATTCAGGGCCTCAGAATTACCCCGATCCAAACTCGAAACAGACCAGATGAAGTATCTCCGCCGCAATATCGAACTCAAGAAGATCGATTCTCCTTTGATCTCACCAAAACACTTCTCAAATAAGAAAGAACCCCACTAATCGAATTTTCAAAAGAAACCACCTATTCTCTCAGATCTATTGAGCTTGCCGTGACCGCTGGAGATGTAAGAAAAATCGTAGAATTTAACGTCATAGATCGACCCGCCCCATTTAACGCCATCCTTGGGAGACCATGGCTATGCAACATGAAAGCAGTACCATCAACTTACGAACAGTGCCTGAAATTTCCTACGCCAAGAGGAATTGAAACCATAAAAGGAAGGCAGAAGAACTCCAGAACCTGCTACCTCTCGAGCTTTAAAGTCATCGATCCAAATCCGTAGGATCAGCCAAGAAGCCTCCAGAAAAACAAGAATCGTACTACATGAGCAAACCAAAAAATACGACCCTAATTACTGGGGAAACAATCAAACTACGTTTAGACTTGATCCTTCGACAAGGGTACGTAGGCAGCTCACGACCTCAGTTCTGTCACTCACCACAAACCAATTTCTCGCAAGGAGATCAAATCCGGATCAGTAAATGACATATCAACACAGATACATCTTTTTCTGTTATGTAGAAAGGAAAAGTTGTATACAAAAAACAATTTATGATAATAAACAAAGACGGAATCTCACTTCTTCAATTTGATTTAACTGCATGAAGAGATCTTGATCAAGTCTATGGAAACAGTTAGGATCCCGCTAAAAAGAACATGGAATTTCACAATAGTAAAATCATTACTTCAACATAACTTATCTACGCGATATTTATCGAACTCGATCTACTGATGTCACTCAAATGTTTAACCTAAGGAGTGATTTACTCTCTCAAATAAGAGGTTCAATCGTAATACTTAGGGATCGAATCCACAAGGAACTAGAGTCACAAAAGATATAATCCTGAGTGATTGAGCTAGATTGAAAAGGTTTAAAACAGTAAATAAAATAGGTAGCAATGATAAGTTGCTAAGGAAAATAGGTCTTAGGTTTGAAAACAATGAAGAGAGGTAGTTAGATTCAAGGTTACTATTCAGAAAATCAGGATTATAAATCTATGGATGTCTTAACGAATTGCTTGCAAATATATGAAAACAAAAGATAAAGCTAATCATCGGCATCGAACTCGCCATATTCATAGCGATTCCCATTATGCCCCTGATCGCCACCAGACTCGTTTCCACTGGCAGGGACCATAGAAAAGAAATCCTCAGGAAAATCCTCAGAATTTAGAAGAAGATCCAGCTTCCCAACCAAAAGTTCGATACCGCCGCCACGTCAAGCTCGGCCCCAAGTTCGACCTCCTTAGCTCGAAGACGCGATAACTCGTCAGAAGCGAGCAAATTGTTATTCATTATCTCCTTAATGAGTTCGATGTTAGCCATGACCTCCTTCAACCGAATTTCGCAATTCGCGGCAGCTTTCTTCTTCTCCCACTTCTCCTTCAAAGACATCAACACGTCCAGATAGTCGTCGGCTAAAGTCTTCTTAGCATCATAAGTCGCACAGCAAAGCTCATCCGCGTGGTTCATGGTCAGAGATTCGATCTGCATCTCCAGCGCAGAAACCTGATCTAAAGCCGATTTCCTTTCATTTCTGATGACTCGGAGACGAGCCTCGAGAGAAGCAGATTGGTTTCCCATATTCTCGGCCGCCGTCAGTTGAGCAACACTGACACGCTCCCTATCTTGAGCCATCTTCAAACTGAGCTTCAGCTCACGAACGACCTTTCTGACTTTGTAAAGCTCGTCAACTCGAGGAATAACCCATAGACGCTTTTCCAAGGTTGCCGCGAACTCGTTATTAGCCTCCATATTCGGAAGGTGCATCAAGAATACGCATGATAAGAGAGTAAGCATCAAAGATCAAAAGACTAAACTAACCGACCTTAGCATTAGCAACCGCCATCTTTACATAGGCGTCGCGTTCCGTCATATTCCGCAATGAAGGAAGAGGACACCCCACCTGCTTGAAATGCCTAACCAAGTAGGCAACACTTTCAGGATCATTCGTGATCGAACAATCCTTGGCATGGGAAAATTGCCAGTTGAAACGGCTTTGCGACCGCACCTTCATTCACAGGACCGGATAGAGCATCGTTCCCCGAAATCTTTGCTTTCTTCGGAGGACGATCGCGCCCCTCCAAACTATTCGGATTACCAGAACTCAAAATACTCGTTGCCTTTGGTTCCTCCGGGTCTTTGGCTTCAGACCAACCCGCTACACGATGGAGACGGGGCTCTTCGCGAAGGACTTCGGTGAGCTATTTCCTCACGCCGCCAGAATGAATCCATCCCGCTCCATTGTTCCGATTATGGATTCGTTCAGATTCACGGGAAATTGTTTTCCTCAATGTCATGATTGATGATATGAAGAGAAAAACTTTCAGAAATACAAAGATCGAGGAGACGAATGTCGAGGAAAAGTAAACCGAACAATATCAACTAAAAACAATAAAATCTCAAAAATTCAGAGAAGAAAAAAAGATACCATAAATCCGTGGTTATCAACAAAGCATTTGAGAAACAAAATAAAAAAACACGAGATATCTGATTAAAAATAATAAAAAAGAAAAGAAAAAAAGATAAAATCTAGGAATCAGCCCCGTCCTCGGAAGAAGATTTCCCAACCACCGAATCACCAGAAACCTCAGGAAGATCCAAATCGGAGACAGTCCAATCCGCAACGGCAGCCAGCTCGATGAGACCTTCACAATCCTTCTCCATCTCCCTAAGACGAGCCAACTCATCGTCAATAACCAATCCACCATCCTTGATCTCGTTGAGCAGGTCGATGTTCGCAATTATCGCCCGCAACTGGATCTCTGCGTCGGTTTCCTTCCTCTTGTCCGACCATTTCTTCTCCACAAGGGACAGGACCTCCTTGTAACATTCACCGAGATTTTCGACGCATAGTGCGAGATTCGCGACGGATGTCTCGCTCCCTCTCTGCAAGAAATTCTGCAACCATAGTCTTTTGAGTAGCGACCTTGATCTCAAACACCATCCTCTCTTCATGAGCCTTCTTCCATTCATCCCTCAGGAACGCAGCTTCCCCAGTCTTCTTCTTGAGGTCTTCCTTAACCTTTCAAAGCGATTCCCTTAGATTCTTCACTTCAGGTCACGACCTCGCTAACTCTCCCTCGCCATGGCTCCCGAACATTGCGAGGAACTGGTCAACGGCGACCATAACCTTTGAAGTTTTGAGAATATCAGAACAAGATTTATGTATTAAAAAGATGGCATGAAAGGACATAATGTACCTTAGAATTTGCGTCCGCGATCTTAGCATACGCCTCCCTCTCCTTGAGAGAAGCCGAAGGAAAAACAGATGGACTCGAAGCTGACGTATCGCGACCTCAAAGCGAAGAAATACCCCGCGACATCGGGAACACAATCCGCGAAAATCATTGGCACTTTCAATCATTGGCAGAAAAGTCCTCCTCCGAACCGGGACTCGGAGAGATGGGAGATCCCCCTGTTCCAGAAGTCCCCTCGACACCAGAAACCATGATTGGGATCAAAGGCGATTCCTCGAGACCTCTACTCCCCATGACAGGTCTGCGGTTCCTGAACGATGACCTCCTGGCCAACTGTCTATCCGATCTGGCGGAAGGAGGAGGACCACTAGAGGGAATTGAATTGTCCTTGTGCTTTAATGAGCTACCAGTAATAGCCGGCACTTGATTGATTCCATCTGGTATCAAAAGAGCGGCGCGGACTCGTTCTCGATTGAAAGACGACCAGTCCGGGCGATCTCGTCGTAATATCTTTAACAGACCTCGGAGCTTGTCCAAAGTCATAAACCTCCCGGAATGCATTGAAGACGCATAAAACGATTTCAGAAGTCAGATATCAAAGATAATAATAATACATGCGATAAAAGAGCCAAAGAATCAAAACTAACCTATATCGTCGGACCAAAGACGAAGGATTTTTGTGAATTCAAAGTCACCCAATAACAAGCGATCGACCTTGAAGACAAATAATCCTTCTCGCCAATCTTGATCGCGGTATGGAATAACTTGGATAACATGGCTACCTACGCGAGGCGACATAAGGAAAGTCCCTAGACTCTGATTGTTCCTCTTCAACAAGCACAAGTGGCGCAGCTCCTCTAAACCAAATAGCAAACCTTCTTCGCGAGCTCTAACCAGGAAGGCCAAAAGGTGCCTCAAGAAGTTTGGACACATCTGAGTGAGAGATATACCCAATTCGGCCACGATTTCGAGGATTGGTCCTGGAATCAGGAAGAAAAGACCGCAAGATTCAAAGAACAAGAGATACGCTCGGGAAAACCTGTCGCGAACGGTTTCAGGGGGTCTCAAGCGTGGTGGCTAGCTCGAGCTTGATGCCTCGATCGACGCCATGTGTTCGTATACAAAGCCTCAAAATGATCAGCAGTGGTTGTTGGAAGAGGAAAAGAAAACGATGTATTCATCTTTGCTTAAGGAGAAATCAAAATCGTACAAGCAAGAGTTGGGAAGAGAAAGAAAGATTTAGGAGAAAAAGAAGAACCTCAAGTATTTAATGACATCGGCCTACTTCAAAAACGGCTCTATCATTGAAAATGAGAAAATAAATGATTAGGTTTCATCTCAAACATGGCGCAAGTAGCCGTTATGAATAGAAGACGCATGAAAACGGTCCATAGATAGGAAGGTGACACGTGTCGAACCTCTTCCGTTGAGGAAATAGAACCGTCTCTCTTCAACTGAGACCGAATGGGCCATCTTTACCTTTCAATAAAAGGAAAAGATTGAGGGACAAATGTTGGATCCAATTTCAGTATCTAATTAAGTAGGCCCAAGCCCAGGAAAGCTCATCACGAGCTCGACGTCGATCCAACAAGACGAAGTCAAAATAATATCCCAAAGATCGCGGAGACGGTTGGGAGAGAAGAAGATTACAAGAAGGAGCTAAAGCGGAGTATGAGAACACACGCGAAACCCTTGTGAAAATCACTATTCACATCGACCTCACATCATAGACTTCTATTTTGCATATAGTTTCTATCTTTCATTGTTGTTCTCGATCTTGTTTACCACTTTGTATCGAATTCCATATTCAATAAAGTCCACTTTTGTCAACCGAATTCCGATTGTATCGTTGTGTTCTAAGAGCATCGTTGCCCACATCATTTGTCTTCCCCAGATTAAACTCTTGATCACCACAAAATACTTAGTGTGGATTTTAGGATCTACAGTTAGGAACAACAAAATTTACTAATGTATAAAGATTATTAATTTATCGAATATTAATTTATAGAGGTTATACTATATCCTATATAATAAATCTAAATTTTCTCCCTTCTCATGCTGCCACCTCAGCAGGAAGATAGGGGCAAAAAATGCCACATCAGCATACCCATGCATAAACTGCTCATGCGTTTTCAGCTTTACCTTAGACTGGGCTTTTTATAGTTTTCGACAGTGCTTTTTAAAACAAAATTACAAGCCCAATTAAGTTCTAGGTTCTCTCTTCCTCTTCCTCTTCCTCTTCACATCTCAGACGTTCATCGACTAGCGGTCAAAATATTCAGAATCTAGATCGACTTACATCTCCCCGTAACAATATTGATGAAGCTAGCTGAGGAAACTTACGAGGTTAGATTTTTGAAGTTCTTTTGGCCTTTTTTCTTTGTTACTCTTCCTCGAAGAAGTAATCTCTCCTTCAACAACTTGATATTTTCTTGTCTAGGCAATTTTGTCTACCTATCATCTTTGTAAGAGATAGGTTTGACGATTTTTAATTGTAAAGTACAAAATGGTCTCAGGTGTTGTGGGGCCTTTGGTCATCGTTGGAAAAGTGAATTATAGACATTGATAACCAGAAGAGTTTGCCATTTATATACTGAATTATATATTTGTTATATAAATGTTTACAATGCACCTCCAGGGTCCAATTGTTAATATCCTCTTAGGTGATGGATCTATGAGACGTGGTCAGGTCTTGGAGGTTGATGGCGAGAACTCTGTTGTCCACTTACTCTAGATTGGATTCTGTTGGTCTCAGAAACATTATAAGCACTCATCAATTCTCTGGAGAGGTATTTACTGTGCAAGTTTCTTCTTTTAAGCTTTTCTGAGAATCAATGAGTTTATTGCTTATAATATTTTGTTTTAACCTTTTCGGTTCATTGTACGATTTCAGGTACTAAAACTTCTGTATCACAAGACATGCTTGGGTTAACGGCTCAGGAAAGCCAATTGAGAATGGCCCTCCTATTTTACCTTGAGACATACCTTGATATTTCTGGTGAGTGTTGATAGTGCTTCATTGTCTTATCTCTGAAAAAATATTGTTGTTGTTTTAAGTTTTGTCTATAATATTTATAGGAAGCTCAATCAATCCCAATAAAGAACTTAGAAGAGATATCAATGTTTGTATAGTCGGGGATACCAGCTGTGCTAAATTACATTCCTGAGATATTGGTTATCATTGGATATTAACTACTGTTTTATATTTTTTATAACATGTCTGCCCCTCAGTGTCACTTTGTTAATGCATGTACACCGCATGCATAGTGGCAAGATCTGTGTATACATCTAGGAAGTCCTCTCTGCAGCTGAGTTGCAGCCACTGTAGCTAAAGAACCAAAAACTGGTGAGTGCATTCTTATTTTTGAATTGATGAATAGTACCTCGCAATAAATCTTACAAGTAACCTAGACTCTATTGTTTGCAATGAACAGGGCTGGCCTCTTTAAATAATGTTATTTTTATGTTTTGACTATGAATAATAATGCCATATTACTCTTTAACAGGCTGGTGCTTTAATGCTTGATAATGGAGTAGGTTGTGTTCACGAGTTTGACAGAATGGATATCAAAAATTAGGTCGGTGTTCATCAACTACTTAGTATAGAGGATTAGTTTTCCTGGAGTGTTGCTAACTTGAGATTAATGTTACATTTGGGGACTAAGGCTGCTATTCAAGAAGCCACGGAACAGCCACAATAAGCATTATTTTTTTCTATGTGTAGATCCGTCTACTTTCTATGCTCCAGGAGCAGGCATGAAAGAGAGGAAGAACACTGATGCCAATGGGTACGTACTTATCTTATTTCCATCAGAAATTTTTGGCCAATATAATCTTCCTAATCTAACTCTATATCATGCTACTGGTTTCTGCATGTTAAAAGAGCAAATGAAGCTATCATAGCAGAACATGAGGCGATTTACGGGGAAAAACCGAGCCCATCAAAACATATTGATGGCAAAAAAGCTTCTGGAATGACAACCGCCGCTGGTGGTGCTGCAACCAACAGAAGACTTTCTTTAGGAGCCAGAATGCTCCAGATTCTTAAACTAAACAAGAAAGTAAATCAGGACCAGATATAGGGACTTATATCAACTGGTAATCTAAAGTCTTAAAATAAACAGTAACTAATATATCATCATATGATGAGTATATTCTCTTTATAGCATTAAGGAAATGATTTTTTAAATTATCTTGCAGGAAGAAGAGGGTTTCATGTTGCTGGACTTCCCTCAGGGAAACAGTCAATGAACCATGTGAACAGCTACGTCTTCAGCGGACAACAACGTTGCCTTCAGTTCCGGTGCCTGCAGGGCGTCAACCAGCACTTCCTATTCCTAAGCGGACTGCAGAGGAAGAGAACTTGCTACATTACAGGCTGAGATGGCCCTCTAAGGTCACAATTCACTTTTCTTATCTATTAACAAAACAACTCAATCGATTGTGTTCAAACAATGTTAGTGTTGATGAAAAGTTCACATTTAAAAAAAAAAAATCATAATATTTTTAATGTTCTCTAACTATTGAATACTTCTGAAAACGGCTTGCATGTTATTCACGGACCGGAGCAGACCTATTATGACCAAGAACAGGCGAAGTATATTATTATATAAGGATCTCAATGTCCCAATTTAAAACCCAGAGTGGAACTTATAACTTATGGTAAAATTAACCATTTTAATCTTGACAAAATAAAATATATTTGAATATACAGAAATCTGGAAATGAAACTTTTATAAATTAATAATTATATCAATTAATAAAACACCATAGTTTCAGCATTACCAATTTAAAGAATTTTATGGCATATTATTTTTCTGCTTACAAAAAATTATTTAGAACACACAAAAATAACAATATGCGACATACACGTTATAATCCAAATAATCTATAAATATAGATAAACTTTAAAGATGTAGATGATTAATTCAATTGAGGTATCGTTTTGACAATAATGACAACAATATTAGATGAATTGAAATACGAAGTTTGTTAGCTCATATGCACAAGTATTAATTACATTTAGATTTTATAGCACATGTTAAATATTATGTTATAAAATTAACAAACATTCCGTGCGAAGCGCGGATAAACCACTAGTATTACAATAAAACATATTTTTCTCTCTTCAGTGAGCCACCTCGGGAAGAGAGCATGGGGACAAAAACCTCCAAGTGGCAACTCTTAATTAATCAACTAACATTTATTTTTGTGACATGTATGGGTCAGGAACCAAGAGCTTAGCTGCCCCCACATCTCATGGAGAAACCCAGTATAGACCCGTTATAATACATGGAAAATAATTAACTTTATTTAATTGGAATAGTTAGTAAAAGACTATAAAACCGTTGGAAAGTTGAATTATTTACGAGTTATACCTAGTTGTACCGAAATTCAATCCAACTTTAATCCAACCAAAGCCCAAACTAAACTTAAATTGCAAATCATTCTTAAACCAAAGAAAACCCAGACCGATTCTACCCATACCTATTTAACGAAACCTTAATTTCAGATTTAATCAAATCATTTCCTCATTCTTGTTTATTCTTTGGACCCACTTTTGAAACCCGGTCATCATCGTCTGTCTTCCCGCTTTGTGTGTGTGAATTGATAGAGTGAAAAGAGATGACAGAGACGGCGGAGAAGGGGCCGCAACAGGGACAAGCAACGGCTACAGAGACAAATAGAGTCCTCTGGAGCCGATAAGTGTCCTCGTTGAAATTGCAGTGGCAGTTACATCTGGAGAGAAGAACGACGGTGAAGATAAGGGTACAGAAAGTGTAGTGGATGGAAATAAAGATGGGGACGAGGAGGAGGACGACGACGACGAGGTAACAAATTAGGCGAATTCCTAATTTAGAATATTTGCCTTATTTATAACTGGATTGTGAATGGTAGGCTTTCTTTGAATTGGTAATGTTGGTTCATAAGGGAAGGAATGAAAGAAAGAATAATGTGTAGAACTAAAAATAGGAATTATGGTATAACTATACATAATACTAGTATCACTAGGGGAAACTTTGAGAAAATTGTATTATTAGTAATCGGTAGGTATACTATGGAATACTACAATAACTTTGAGAAAACTATATGGTATTACTGGTATAACTGACGTAGAAGTAAATGTAACTTGCAGGAATTTGAACCCATCGAAGCAATCTAACCCGAGAGGAAAGAAATGTGATTCATTGTCAATGGTGTTCTAATCCATTTGTAAGATGTTTGAAGATGTTTGAAACTATCATTTTGCTTTCTCAGTTTGTAAAATTTTGAAACTATCATTTTGCTTTCTCAGTTTATAAAATTTTGAAACTATCATTTTGCTTTCTTGGTTTGAAGATGTTTGAAACTATCATTTTGCTTTCTCAGTTTGTAGAATATTGAAACTATCATTTTACTTTCTCAGTTTGTAAAATTTTAAAACTATCATTTTGCTTTCTAGGTTTGAAGATGTTTGAAACTATCATTTTGCTTTCTCAGTTTGTAGAATTTTGAAACTATCATTTTGCTGGATGTTACAGTTTCAGTTTGATGATATCCTGTATTAATTCAATTTGGTGATATCAGGTCGCGATTACAGAAAATAAACTAATGTTACGATTATGTTTGCATATCTAAGATAATCGAGTTCAAGATAATTCAAAACACAAAACACACAGAAATATTCAAATATTAGACAATCCAAATGAAAAAAAAACAACACTTAAACCCAAAAAATTTCAAACTGTCTAACAATCTTATCTTCAATTTTGATATTCACTGTCACTTGATCCAAATTGTTTTCCATTTTGAAATGGTTTTCATTAACTTCTCAATCAGTGTATCCTTCGTCCGGATCGCATCATTTGCTTCAATTAACGCTCTTTTTTGCCATTCTGTACCTGCCTCTTCATCAAACCAAGAGAAGTAGTTGCATTCATCTCCAAGCTGCCCGAAGGTCAAAACTCTATTTTAAATCTATATTTCATTTCACTCCCATCTTCACTAGTTAAAAATTTCAATTATAATATCTCATCTCATACCTTAAACAGCAGACAACTATAAAATCACAGACCTGGATTTTTGTCAGTCCAAGATTGAGCTGTATTTGCCGATAAGCCACAATAACACAATCTCCGACCATAATTTTGGCTCCTCCTTGACGATCCCAAATCCAAACACATTCCCTGACTAGAATTTTGGCTCCTCATTGACGATCCCGAACCCACTTCCATCTTCACTGTTTGTGTATGCGAAGAAAAGAGAGAGAGAGAGAGAGAGAGAGAGAGAGAGAGAGAGAGAGAGAGAGAGAGAGAGAGAGAGAGAGAGAGA
>CAKOAT010157377.1:263365-285552 GCA_932364175.1 Eruca vesicaria subsp. sativa | reverse complement strand
AACACTGGCTGAAAAATAGATAACTATAGGTCAATATATCCAGGAGTCTTTTTGCAAATATGGAAACTTGTGGGCAAAAATGCAATTCTTGAAACTTCAGTCAGCGTCGTTAATAAGCATGAATGTTGACTGAGACCAAAGGGGGTGTCGATCAATGTTAGCTCCAAATATCAACTCGACTTCTGATTTTCTGAACAGCTACGAGTTTTCTTCAGTTTAAGCTCCAACTAGCTGCATAATATCTATAATGTTCCAAAACACACCTACACTGAAAAAAACCCTAAAACAGACTTCAAATACAAAATAATTACTTTATAAAAGACTTATACTATGGTATAAAAGTGGTAAAAACATGGTATATCAATTGGACCAAGGAAGCAGTGTAAGCTAAGATTACATGTTGGTTTTCAATGTGTGAATAGATGGACTGTTAGTTTTAAAGCATGCTACATTTTCGTTTATTCTAGTAGAGTATAGCGTGTTGTACCAAAGCGACTATCCAACCGCCAAACAAATAATCGTTGAATATATTTTTGTGATTCTAACTTAGAAATTTTGTTTTAAGAAAAAAATTCTTAAGCAGATTCAATTGCTCTAGTTTTGACTCGTATAATAACAATATAGTATGCAGATAATTTCACGCATATGACATGCACCATTATAATTATTTATAGAAACATAAGTGAATGAGTCTAAGGCTTTCACATATTAGATGAGCAAAGAGTTTGAAACTTTTCAAAATAAGATTCGGTTAAAGCGGAAACATCTCAACTTTCACATCTGCTAAATCCTTTCTTTAAAAAAAATCACTTATGTCATATAGAATGAGGAAAACACCTCAACTCTCGTTTAAAATCTTTACTATCTTCATCATTTTTGTACTAGGTTTGTATCTATATTTTAAATTTATCTTAATATATTACATATATATTCATTAGAAAATAAACTAATCATGAATATATGACACCGATATTATTAAAAAATTCATTCTGACTATATTGTGTAAAATCAATCAAAATCATAGTGTATATATTGTAGAAGTTTTTCTATCAAGTATCACTATTATGTAAATTTCATATCATACATAAAAACGAGAATACCTAGAAAACTGAGTTCATAGGTTTTCTTATAAATATAAATGGTCTTCATAATTTATGAAGACTATAATATAGAAAATGGTTCAAATATTTCAAATTTTAATCATCTATCTTTCAGTTTATTTTTTCAAAACATACAAATTTTGTAACATGTGTCTTTCATAACTATTAATTCCCTATTGTTTTAAGTAATTTTATATAATATATTATGTTATATTTATATATTTTGTAGTAATATGTTACTTTCTTTAAAAATAATAATTAAAAACATTTCTATATGTGACTCTCACTTTTTCAGAAATAATTCAAAGTATATTTTCAACAAAGAAAAAATACTCTTTACAAAAATCATATGCTCATTTTTTATTCTTATTCAATCTCTCTCTCTCTCTCTCTCTCTATTATAATTTTTAAAATAAAATTTTTAAAATCAGTCTTTTTTCATAAATAAATTTTACATTCCAGAGAAATAAAAAATTAGTATTTTTCTTATTTTAACTAAAAATCTGATATTTTATATTCAACAGGAATGAAGGAAAATGCACAAAAAATGGTGTGATCAACAACAAGTCCCCGTATACAAAAATGGGTTGTGCGTTGATTCTGAATGCAAAGCTAAGTTTCGTGAGCTACTAGGATCTAAGGTGAATAGTACATGTGGATGTCCAAAAGAAAAAAAACCTATGCAATGCCATTGCTCAATTTGTTAACATTTTGGTTAAGGGTGGTGAATAAATATGATTCTCAACCATAATATCTTTGAATTATTTTTACCCTTTTATTTTTTATATAATAGCAAAACTCTATAATATTTTTATTGGGAGCCTTATAATAAAGTATTGAAGTTGACATAGAAATAAAGAAGGGCATTCAAATATAAGTTTCAGATTTGTTGCATTACTTTTAATACTGAATAACATAAATGCTAAGCAAGACACAATTGTTAGTAAAATTATATGAATCTTCTTATGATAAGTAATTACAATGTTAAGTAGTCAATGCCGTGCGAACCATTTATGGGGCCTAAGGCAACAACTAAAATTTAACATTAATTTTTATCAATATTCCCTCAATTCTCGAAAGTAATATTTTCTAGATTTTTCTTGTTCCACAAAAATATATCCTCTAAACTTTCAAGGTGCTTTTGTATATTTTTAAGAAAAAATAATTATAAAAATTTGAATGGATTAATTTTATTTGTGGATAGTTATTGTAAATATATATATATATATATATATAAGTAAATAATAAATTAAACTGTAAACATTTATTATTTTCTTAATAAGCGTGAATATTCTAGAAAATCTTATTTTTGGAAACGGAGGGAATAATAATTATATTAATTTTTTTTAAACATATATTATTTTGTGTGTAAAGAAAAATTAGAGAAAAACAAATAGCTAATATTTTAAGAAACTTTAATGAAAAAAAACTTATTCAAGATTTATACCAAGAATCAGTACTAAAATAATATACAAATTTTACAAATGAAGTTACAAAAACTAAAAAAAGGTTCTGTGTGTACTAAAGGTTGCGTATAAACTCAAAAGGGCTTAGGGCAATTTGAAAAAAACAAGATAAAACCACCGTTAATATGTACATATGAGAATATCATCAACGAATATGTCTCTTTTATTATACATGTCCCAAAAAGTTTAGGAGTATATGATTTAACCACAAAAATAAACTAGTACATTGTTATAGACACTTGAAAAATGGTGTATAATAATAAAGGAAGTTTACTAGAATGAGAAATATTTATTCATCTATTACTAACTCATATGATTTTTAAATTTTTTAAACTTTTTATGGTCTAGATTACCATTGTCCATAGTTATATAAAAAAAATGAATTACAAAAGTGTCATTAAATTTGTATGTCACATCGTTGTATATTTGTACTTAATTTAAAACTAAGAAACATAATGCTCAGGACATAGTGTATTTTATATAATATTACCCTTCTATCCTTCAAAACAACCGGCTCAACCTACAGTTTTCAAAGAAGTAAAAGTTAAATGTGGTCATCAGAAAATCACACATTTCTTCTTCTTCCTCCTAACTTTTTGAAGGTGAAATATTTCAGGTTGAGATTTGATGAATCGCGAAATCAACATCCAGATTCCAGCCTAATGAGTGGGGGTTGAGGTTTGAGTTTAATGACAGTATCATTATCGTTTCATTTGATGATTAATAATGAGTGTTCTGTTTTACTCACCATTATGTACTATTCTATCTATTTCGTTCCATTCTATTTGGGTTTATGATCCATTCTATTTGGGTTTATGACTTATACTTGGGTTTAGGGTTTAGTGATTATGATTTAGGGTTTAGTATTTGGAAAGAGGGGGGTTGAGGTTTGGGTTTAGTAATAGTAGCTTAGGGTTTAGTATTCAAGGGTTTAGTGATTAGCGTTTAGGGTTTAGTATCTAGGGATTGGTGTTGGGATATATTTATTATTTAGGGGTTGTAGATGAGAATATAATTCTATACTATTTCAATTATATAGAATAGAATGCTCAGGACATATGTATGTGATCAATTAAGGTTTACGTGGATAGTTTTATATTTGGGTTTAAGATTTGTATTTAAGTTTAGGGTTTAATACTAAGGGTTTGGAGTGAGATTGGGATAATGTTTAGTATATAGGGGTTGGAGTTTGGGTAATGTTTAGTATTAAATTATGTAGTGAAGTTATAAATCTATATTATTTTATGTGGAATGGAACAAACATGTATATATATGTGGCTATAAATGTGTAATGTGGTTACTTATATTCTCTTAGCTGTGAATTAAATATTAACCATACTTCATTTTGTCTACGTTATCTTACATTTTATCCTTCACCTACTACTTGTATACGAGAAGGCTAAAACCGGCTAACTTTATGCACAAATTGTTAGTTACTTAATTATGTCAAAATCAATGACATACACCTAATTTCTTCTCCAAACATAGCTATCTCACAAATTATCCCAAAATAAAACCTAGATTAAACAAAGGCTGAAAAATAGATAAATATAACTTCAACACATCCAGATGTCTTTTTACAAATATGGAAACTTCAGGGCCAAATGCAATTCTTGAAACTTCAGTCCGCAATGTTAATCAGCATGAGTGTCGACCGAGACCAAAGGGGTGTCGAACAATGCTATCTTCAAATATCAACTTCGACCTCTGCTTTTCTGCACAACTATGAATTTTCTTCAATTTAAGCTCTAACTGGCTGCATAATCTCTATAATATCCCAAAACGTACCTACACTTAAAAAATACCTATAACAGACTTGAAATACAAAATAAAGACTTTATAAAAGACTTATACTATGGTATAAAAGTGGTAAAAACATGGTATATCAATTGGGCCCAGGTACCAGTGTAAGCTAAGATGAAAGGTTGGTTTTCAAAGTATGAAGAGATGAACCGTTAGTTTTAGGGCATGCTACCTTTTTGTCTGTTCTAGAAGATGATAGCTTATTTTACCAATGTGGATGTACCAAAGACTATCAAACCGTAAAGAAAAATAATCTTTTTCAAATTGAATTGCTCTAGTATTGACTCCTATAATTACAATATGGAATGCAGATCATTTCTCGGAAATGACATGCACCATTATTTTTAGAGAAAATTACTAGAATAGTACATAAAAGCTGGTATATGACTAGAATAATATATATTTTCTAAAAATTATTAGAATATTTTCAAACCCCTAAGAAATTACCATAAAGACCCTTGCTTATTTTATTTTTGTTGAAATAAATTTTAATTATCAAATCCACATCACTAAGTAGGCAATCCACGTCACTAACTTTTGTGACTCGGGAAAATCAACCGTCCCCATATTTCCGGTGAGTAGAAAAAATAATCATAATGTCACAACTTTCTTTCTTCGTCATTAAACCCTAACCGTTACCCAAATCGTCTCGTGTCAAACTGTCTCTTATATCGTATTCGTCGATAAACGTCTTCTCCGCAAAAGTTTATACGCAATCGTCTTCGTCGCAATTGTATCTACGCAATCATCTTCTCCGGTATGTTGTGACTGAGTTTTATTTACGATCTGGATGAGTTATGGATTATGTTGTAACTGAGTTATTTTATACTTTGGGTGAGTTTGATGCACGTTGTGATCTATTGCATTGAGTTATAGATTATGGTGTGGCTGAGTTATTGATTATGTTGTGGCTGAGTTTGTTGTATTATGGCTGAGTTATACTATGTTATGGATGAGTTTTGTTTCTGTTACGGCTGAGTTATGTATTATGTTGTGGCTGAGTTTGTTGTATTATGACTAAGTTATACTATATTGTGGCTGAGTTTTGTTTCTATTATGGCTGAGTTATTTATTATGTTGTGGCTGAGTTTGTTGTATTATTGCTGAGGTAGACTATGTTATGGCTGAGTTTTGTTTCTATTACGGCTGAGTTTATGTATTATGTTGTGGCTGAGTTTGTTGTGTTATGACTGAGTTATACTATATTGTGGCTGAGTTTTGTTTCTACTACGGATGAGTTATTTATTATGTTGTGGCTGAGTTTGTTGTATTAAGGCTGGGGCTATACTATGTTGTGGCTGAGTTTTCTTTCTATTACGGCTGAGTTATGTATTATGTTGTGACTGAGTTAATTTTTCTATTGCGGCTGATTTGTATATATGTGTTTTAGAAAAAAAAATGATACCCAGATTTGGATAATCTAAAAAAAATCTCAGATCTGTGTGAAAGAGAAACTTGAACAAGAAGAGGCGATGAATCTTGAGCCTGCTAGAGCTTTTTTAGTCGACTTGGTTATAACAAAATTGTATTGTAACCATAACTCGCCTTCGATTAAAAAAAACCATATTGTAAAAATAACTCGCCTTCTATTATAACAAAGCCATATTGTAACCATAACTCAGCCATAACATATACATAACTCAGCCGTAATTTGATTATAATCCAGCCGTAACATATGCATAATTCAGTCGTAAAATATGCATAACTCAGCCGTAATGTATCTGAATTGTAGAAATCAGCTATAACGTTCTTATAAGTTAGCAGTCAAGTGTAATTTGTTTCGTGACGTTTCGTATTCGAGGTGGGAACAAAATCATTCCTTCAACTCTGACATAATATTAAAACTTTAATCTTTTCTTAAATTTTAATCTCAAACTCTAAACTATAGAACAATAAATTTATAAAAATTAAGAAGTTTATCTTTTGAACATTAAATCTAATAATTTTTATTATTTTAAAATTTAAGGTATAAATGACGCAGAGGAGTCAATGAAGTTTGAAGACATAGAGGAGTTATCACCGGAATGGTGCAGCAAACGTTTTTTTTCTTTATAAGAAGCATAATTCAACCATTTATTTTGTTTTTGAATTATGCTATTTTTGCAAAATCCAGCCGTGTCGTTTATATAACCCAGCCATACCTCAAGTATACCCTAAAATCAGAAATTTTTTTATAACTCAGTTGTGTCGTTTAGATAACTCAACCATATCGTTTATATAACTCAGTCATACCTTAAACATACCCTAAAATCGGAAAATTGAATTAGAGTACTTTAAAATGTTATATTGAAACAACTCTTATCAATATCAAGTGAATATAAATCAATTTAAAGTGTATAGTATCTCGAATTTTCATGTTGAGACTCTAACTTGCTCTTGAGGTATATGTTCTTTTACAACTACTTACACAAATACTTATACAATTACTTTTTACAAGACTCTAACTTTAATCTTTTCTTAAATCTAAACCTCAAATTCTAAACTTTAGAATTATAAAGTTTTAAAAATTATAAAGTCTATATTTTGAACATTAACTTTGATATTTTATTATTATTTAAAGTTTAAGATTTAGGTTTAGAGTTTAGGTTTATAGTTTAGAGTTAAACTCAAATTTTAATCATTTAAACAAAATATAATTTTTCATCCTTATATTTTATTTTCAATCTTCATTTAAACCCTTAGTGCATTCTTTAGATATTAAAAAAACAAATTAAAAGGAGCTAAAATTACAATTTATATTTTTTATTTACCATGACCATCGGTTGATTTTAATCTAAGGGTTCAAAATTATCATTTTCTCTATCCTCACCATTTTTTATCCTTGGTTAATCTTTCTTTTTCAAGGATCAAAATTTATGGCCATTGATTAAATGAAATCTAAAGGTCAAAAATCATTCTCTCATTTTCTTATAATTGACGGGACTTAACCGTTTCATCACTCTCTTTGACTATTTTTTTCTTATGCAAGACGACGAATCTGATGAGAGAGGGAGCATCAGGATATCAGCTCACCAAATAAGAGGGAACATCAGGATGTCATATCACCATACAGATACTGGAGGAAAGAAATCTTCTTCTCTAACAAACCACCATCAAAGACGGCGACGACTACAATAGATCTGTCTCCAATTTTTGTTTTTTTTTTCTAGATCTATGTTGTTTATGCGACTGATATGTGTCTTGATTCCTAATCTATTGACTCGTATTTTAGTTTTCTTTTGGTTTCAAACTTCAGTTTAAGATGGATGATGAATCTTAAACCTGTCAGAAGCTTTTTTGGTCGACTATTACTCGCCTTTGATTATAACAAAACTGTACTGTAACCATAACTCAGCCATAACGTATACAAAAATCAGTCATAATTTATTTATAACTCAGATGTAACATAGGCATAACTCAGCCGTAAAGTATGCATAACTCAGCCCTAATGTATGCATAACTCAGCTGTAATTTGATGAGTTATAACTCAGCCGTAACGTATGCATAACTCAGCCATAAAGTATGCATAAGTCATGCATAACATATGTATAACTCAGCCGTATTGTTCCTATAAGTAAGCCGTCAAGTGTAATTTGTTTTGCGACGTTTCGTATTTTGGGTGGGAATATTAAAACTTCAAACCCTTCTTAAATTTGAACCTCAAACCCTAAACTATAGAACTATAAAGCTATAAATTTATAAATTTATCTTTTCAAATTAAATCGAGAAATTATATTATTTTGAATTTTAAAGTTTATGTTTAGAGATTAGGTTTATAGTTAAGAGTGAAACTCAGCCGTAAAATATGCATAACTCAGTCGTAACGTATGCATAACTCAGATGCAATTTGATGAGTTATAACTCAGCCATTACGTATACATAACTCAGCCATAAAGTATGCATAACTCAGCCGTAAAGTATGCATAACTCATACTTAACATATGCATAACTCAGCCGTAACGTATATGAATGGTATAAGTCAGCCGTAACGTTCCTATAAGTCAGTCTTCAAGTGTAATTTGTTTCGCGACATTTCGTATTTTGGACGGGAATAAATCATTCATTCAACCTTGAACACAACATTAGAACTTTAATCTCTTCGTAAATTTGAACCTCAAACCCTAAACTATAAAACTATAAAGCTATAAAAATTATAAATTTATCTTTTGAACATTAAATCAAATAATTTTTATTATTTTAAAATTTAAAGTTTCTGTTTAGAGATTAGGTTTATAGTTTAGAGTGAAACTCAGCCGCAACGTATGTATCTCAGTCATAATGTATACATAACTCAGATGTAACGTAGGCATAACACAACCGTAACGTATGAATAACTCAGCTGTAATGTATGTGTTGGAGACTCACTGTATGAACTAAAGTTATCATATTCAAATAATGCAAAATCTGAGTCATTAAACATATAAAATCAGCTTTCAAATTCATCATTTTCTTCATATTCTCTTTTTTCTTTTTTCTTACAATTTATGGAACTTAGGTTTTTCATTTCTCTCTTTGACTATTTATTCTTCTGCAAGACGGCGAATTCGATGGGAGAGGGAGCAGCAAGATGTCAGACCACCATACATGACACTGGAGGAGAGGAAGCTTCTTCTCAACCGACCATCATCGAACGATGACTGCAGTAGATCTGTCTCAGATTTTTAATTTTTTAAATCTATGTTTTTTAGACCCAGTTGCCAAAAAAATATAAGATCTGAGAGAAAGATGAAGAAATGAAGAATGAACAATAAGACTCTACATCTGTAACATAAACCCTTATTTTATCTTCAGCGTTAGTAATGACATGGTAAGTAAAAGTTGATGACATGGAAAATCGGTAAGTCAGCCACCAAACGAACACATAACTCAGCCTAAATAAACCAGCCATCAAGTACAACGTAAGCCAGCTGAAACATGAATACTATTTCAATAATTAATCTTTTGCTAATAAATCAGCGATAATTAGGTTGGAAAATCATAAGTCAGCCGTATCGTCAAATAAATCATCCGTAAAACGAATGATATTCTAGTAATTAATCTTTCGCTAATAAGACAGCCGTAATTATGAGTTTACTGTTTATCCAGCCAGTTACAGCTGATTAAATATAACTCAGCCGTAACAACCTCTCATAAGTCAGCCGTAAATTTAATAACTCAGCCAGGCGATGTTCATTAACCCAGCCGACGAAACATAAACTCAGCCATGTCTTAACTACAACTCAGCCAAATTTCCAGAAATCACACCGCCGATGTATAAGTCAGCCATAACTTGTGTACGTAGGTCAGCCATTATCCCATAAATCAGCCATATATTCTTAAGTCAGCCAATTTCTCTTAAGTCAGCTGCATTGCTTAACTCAGCCACAACATAACAATAACCCAGCCGTAACGACATCTGTAGTGCTTTACTGCTGACTTAATGAAAACATGGCAGCGATTTCCTACGTGGTGCCGGATTTTTACTTGCGTAGCATTAAAAAGTAATGGCTTTTTTGTAAATATGTTTTTCTTATAACATAACAAAAAGCCACGCTTGGTATTTAAAAAATGACAGTAATTAAAAAAAAAATTTGTATGGTTCTAATTGATAGTCCTAAAATATGTACTATTTAAATAAACTTCCCTTATATTTATTTATAGAAACATAAATGAACGAGTTAAACCTTTCACATATTAGATGAGCAAACAGTTTGAAACTTTTTCTAAATTAGATTCGGTTAAAGCAGAGACCTAATAAAATAAATTTCTTAAATTATTTATTTAATCTACGTATATATATGCATGTTGCCAAAACAAACATACTTCCCCTTTGTTTTTAAAGTTTCTTACTATTATCAATTCACGTCTGCTAAATATTTTCTTAAAAAAATCACTTCTGTCATATAGAACGAGGAAAGCACCTCAACTCTCGTTTAAAATCTTTACTATCTTCATCAGTCTTGTGCTAGGTTTATAATTATTTCTTAGGTTTATCTTAATATATTTCATATACTCGTTATAAAATAAATTAATCATGAATATATGATACTGATATTTTTTTTAAAAAAAATCATTATGACTGTATTGTGTAAAATACATCATAATGTATATATTGTAGAAGTTGTTATTTCAAGTATATCTATTATGTAAATTTCATAACATACATAAAAACCAGAATACCTAGAAAACAAAATTTGTAGGTTTTTGTATATATTTATATGGTCTTCATAATTTATGAAGAACTATAATATAGAAAACGGTTCCAATATTTCAATTTTTTTATCATCTATCTTTCCGTTTTTGTTTCAAAACATACAAATTTGGTAACATGTGTATTTCATAACTATTAGTTCTCCATTGTTTTAAGTAAATGTATATAATATATTATGTTATATTTATACATTTTGCAGTAATATGTTACTTTCTTTAAAAAAAAATAATTAAAAACATATCTATATGTTACTCTCACTTTATCAGTAATATTCAGAAATGATTCAAACTATATCTTCACCAAAGAATTTTAAAATCAACCTTTTTCTTTTCATAGATAAATATTGCAAAGAAAGAGAAAACTAGTATTTTTTTTCATAGTTTCATTTTTTTATATTTTCACGAAAAAATCTGATATTTTATATGCAACCGGAGTGATAGCAAATGCACAAAAAAAAGGTGTGATCAACAACAAATCCTCGTAAACAAAGATGGACTGTGTGTTGATAATGAATGAAAAGCTAAGTGTCAAAAGAAATGCAGACCTATGGCGATAAGTACATGTGCTTGTTCAAAAGACACAAAACCTATGAAATCATAATAACTTGCAAGGTGTTCCGCTAGGTGGACTACATTTTACCTTTGCTATCTAGTAGCTTGTAGGCTGTGATTTGTTGCGGGACCTCATCTCTTTGTTGGAATGTCCTCGTTGTCGATTTGATATCTCCTTGGTCACGAGGCCGAGAGTTGTGGTAAATGCATAGAGGGTTCTCTCTCTCATTACCTGGGTGAAGACCCGAAGGATCTCATTTAGTTTCGTTGCCGGTTCTTCTCTAGGACCCTTCCCTAATCGGTTGGTCGTCATGTAGCTGGCAGATGGGATTTTCCCCAGGGATCCTTGGCTGGTGTTAACTTTCTGTGGGACTCTGAAGGGCCTCGAGGTTTTCTGCCCCAGTGTCGTAGATGGCTTGTCCTCAATGTTTGTGCCCCACTTTTGGAGGCACCATGGTGGAACTGTGAGTCTGGAGTTCTCCAGGCTTGGTCTGAGACCTTTCTCATGGGAGCAGCTGGGGACCTTGGAAGCTTACCGGAGTCTGATCTGCTTCGGGACTCGTTGAGGATGAGTCTACCAAACGGCTCTCTGCAGAAAGACTGGGGCTTCTCGATTTGCTTCTCGATTACTTCTCTCTGGCTGGAACTAGTTGGGTATTGAGGTATTTGACGACATAGGGAGAAAACACCTACAGGCTGTCGTCTTTCCTGAGTTAGGGGGTGACACCTCTTTATGTTAGATTTTTTGGAACCTTCACACTCAGCGTGGGCCCTTGGCCTTTTCGTTAGACATGCTTCACGATCGCGCCTCCGTTGGTTCCCAATCTGTCGTGCTTCCTTTTGCTGGTCCCTGGTCCTTCTACACGTAAGGTGTGGGACCCGTTTTGTAAATGCTATAAGATCTTGGTATTTCCTTTTAGAGTGGCTTGGTAGCAGGACCGAGAGTTCTCCTGGTCTCCCCTGATGGACTTGATTCCTCACGGGGTAGGGAACTTCACCAATTGGTGGAGTGTAGAGGGTAAAACTTCTATGTCTTGAATCCAGGGCCTTACCAAGATCATGTTGTAGGATTATTGGCAGTCAACGACGAGAAACTTGGTTGACATTTTGATTCCTTCAGCATAGACTGGGAGAATCACTTCTTTGGCGGTCTGCTTGACTTCTCTGCTGAATCCTACGAGTGGTATTACTTTCCTGGTTAGGAAGCTTGCATTTAGCCCCAGCTCTTATTAATTGGTCTGGAAGATGATGTTGCTAGAGCTCCCAGTGTCTACTAGGATCCTTCGTATCAGACAAATCGCTACTGTGAGCGATATGACCATAGTGTCGTGATGGGGGGCTAGGACCTCTTCTTGTTCCTGTGTAGTGAAGGTTATTTTGTCTGTTCCCAAGAGCAGCCGTTTTGGTTTGGACGTCTCTAGGCCCATCTTGGCGTTCCTAGTGTTTTTTCTTCGCGGCTGCATGACTTATACCGCTTACCTATGAACCTCCTTATATGACATGAATCACTCTGTCTTGTCAAGGCGGTGAGGCAGGTGCGGTTCCAATTGCTTTCTTAGGGGTCTCCTTATTCAGGAGGGCCTTAGCCTTTTCTGAAAGATATTTTTGGAGATGCCCCTTCTGGAGGAGTTCATTGATTTTGATATTTAACGCAATGCAGTCCTCCGTTTTATGGCCGTGGTCGTGGTGAAAGTCGCACTAGAGATCGGGGTTGCGGAATGAACTTGGTTCCTTTATTGTTGGGGGCCATTTGACTTGTGGGCCCATTTGCTTCAGGGCGTAGATTAGTTCTGGCTTTAATATAGATAGGTGTGAGATGTCTGGCCAGGTGGATACTGATATCCCTTCTGCCCTCTCTGGGGGACAGTTCATGTACCTGCCTCGGTTCCGGCCCCCTGTCTTTGGTAAATTTCTGGGGGAGCCTCTTGTCCTGGTCGTTTTGATCTGGTCTGCCGGCCTTCTGATCCTGCTTCTGCTGCGCTTTGGCGCGGTTTGCGACGTCTTCCTCCCATTTTTCCTGGGCCCAAGCTCATGAGAGCACGTCTTCCATGGTCTTGCACTGGTACTTGCTCAGTTCTTTGTAGAGGTCTCCATCTGGAAGCAAGCCTGTCTTGAAGGCCGAGATTGCAGTGGTGACATTACATTCGGGATCGATACCTTCTCTTGATTGAACCAAGCTATGTATTTGCGAATGGGTTCGACTCGGTGCTGGAGGATTTCGTAGAGGCTATCTGAAGTCTTCTCCAGGTTCCGGCTGCTTGCGAACTGCTCCACAAACTTGTCACTAAGGGCTGTGAAGGATGATATGGACCTGGTGGGTAGGTTGATATACCACTGTAAAGTGGGTCCGATCAGGGTAGAAACGAATCCCTTGCACATGGTGGCTTCAGGAGACTCCCTTGGGAGTGCTACGGCGATCATCTTTTGCTTATACTGTGCAATGTGGTCGTCCAGATCGATGGTACCATCGTACATCTTTATGCTGGAGAAAGAGAACTTCTTCGGCATCTCGATGAGGGTGATCTCGTCCGCAAAGGGGGTATCAGCATAAGAACCGTGGTTACTCTTCCGGATCGGAGGTGCTACCACTGAAATTCTTTCCACCAGGGATTGCATAGCGTCAAACTTCTGGGAGAATACTTGCTCCAGATAGGCGGTGACAGAGGGTTTCATCGCAGCTGCCCCTCAGGATGTCTTCTTCTCAGAATCCGATTCAGAATCGCTAGATATCATCTTGTGGGTCTGGACATCTCTAGTCTTATCTTGTGGTGCCTCGGCCTCGTCTGAGGGCTGGCGAGTGGTGTTTACTCCAGCGTCGGGTGTGTCTAAGCTAGCCATAGGTCAAACTTGCGTGTGGAAGTGACGTCTCTTATTGCTCCTTGTGTTGAGGGCTTGATTCTTATCTCAAAGGACAAGGTTTCGGATTCAAGTTGAGTAAGCTTCTCCGAGCTCCGCTCCAGCTGCTTCGAATGTTCGTCTAGTCTCTCCTTTAAGCTTTGGACCTCGGACGAGAGTGAGGGGTCTTCTGTAGCTTCCCGAGCCTGGTGTAAGTCGGTTAATTGACTCTGTAAGCCGTCAAGTTGTCTCTAGAGTTTGGCTTCTCTTGGAGTAGCTTCTAGTAGATTGTTTGACTCATTCACTGTCATCGTCATGTAGTTTAGATTACCCCCCTCCTTCTAGCGCTAAAATGTTAGGGGATTTTGTGTAGGCTCTTTGTGAGTACCACAAAATGATGGATGAGCTGGTAGTTTGTATAGAATCAAAGGTATTTCGTATGGGTTTAAGAGTAATAAGAAGGAATAAGAATTGAAGAGATGTTTATTAGATCGAACAAGAAGGGATTACAATAATTTTGGTATAAACCCTAGTTCTAGCCGTAAACCCTAGTCTCCAAGTCTTGAAGTGTCGATCCCTTGCTCTAGGGCTTTAGTTCCCTTTATATAGTCGTCGCTAGGTCGGTTCTAGTCGGTTTGAGTATATGGAAATCTTCCATATTCGTGAATATGGTAGGTTCTCCCTATCGAAAATTTTCCATTTTCTTGATCAGAGAGCGGTTCCAGGGACCAATTCTGTGGGTTCCTCTCAGCGGGGACCTGGAACGTTCCTTTATCGAGGACCCGGAGGTCTGAACCCATGCCTGGAGGCTGGAGGAAAGTGATACCGGAGTATTTTTCCCCAACAACGGGGACCGGAACCGACCTCTGACAAGTAGTTGGAGAAACATTGGACTTAAAGATATATTAGGCTTATCACTATAATTCTAGGAGAAATCAAAATAAAATTACTATGGAAGGGAAAAATCTAGAGCTCAAAGAACCGAACATGATTCCCATCATCGCTAAAGATCCACAGCCAACAATGTACACTTCACCAAAGTGAATCCGACCATTGTAATTTCATTTAAACCTCTAAACAACGCCAACATACAGATTCAAGTACAATCCATCATTTCCTTTATCAATTCGACTGACCAAGATTCCCGGCATCGGAGTCAGATCACACAATTGAGGTGAACCGCCATCCTCAAACAAATCCATCTCATCCACCAAGAGCTACAATCAGAGAAAGGCGTAACCCTCCATTATGGCATACATAATAACGCTCCTCTAAGCCTGCTAGAAATGTACATGATCCCCCGATGTAAATCCAAACATCAGCTAGGACAAAGCAACCCGAGTACAGCCATGAAGTAACGCCTCATAGACCCGGATACCACGCCCTACGCCATAAACATTTGGAAAGCCAGCTTCAAAATCACCAACCAAAAGCCTCTTCTTTGAAGGTGAAGAACCAAAGCCGATAACTAGAAAGAAGAAGAGAAACTTACAGAAACACAAAAAGCCAAAATGAGTTGAAAGGAAGCAGCGACTTCATGAAGATCGATAAACGAGACCTGCTGCAAACTTGAGGAGCACAACCACCGGAGCCACTCGTGCAAAGAAGACCACCAGAGCTGGGATGTTGTGCTCAACACATGAAACCGAGCTTCCACCTAGCCGCGACTAACTGGTGAGAACCAGAGCCAATGACCGGCTTGAACTCAGGAGGAAATCAAAGAACGGAAAAGAACATACAAGAGAAGGAGACCTAGTTTCGAAGGTGATTATCTCGACGAACCAACCTGAAAGCAAACATGGAGCACCATGATCGAGGAGAACAAAAAGGAAGCGCCCCGAAACCCAGAAGAGGAAAAGATCCATAGACGACAAGTCCATGAACTCTGATCTGAGGCTACACGCGCTGTCACCAAACTCACCGGATCGACACGAACCGATAGCAGGACGAGCTTGCAAACGCCAAAGAAGAAAGCCCATTTCGAGACCTTTCGAGTAGAGAAAAATGACCGCCCCCTCAGACGAGACACCAAGCTAAAGGGGGGGGGAGAGTACGTGCCGCCGCCCCACACCGCCGTAAAACTACAAAGATGGAAAGTCGGAGAGGAAGAACGTATCATGGCCAGTGGAGACTCCCCGTAAAGCCAACCCTCTCCTTTCTCAGTGGGTGGAGCGCCAAAGATCTAAGGAAAATGATTCCGGAAAATCAAAAACCCAAAAAGTCGACGAACCGCCCAAAACCAAAACAGCTCATCTCATTTAGACTCCACTGGGTCAACAGCCTCCTCCGCCGTGGAAACCTCATGAGCAGTCGCCGGCGACGCTGAAAGCGATCCACCCACAGAGACCGGAATACATATCGACGAGATTCAAGTCAGAACAGTTAGCAAAGAATAAAATGAAAGATTAGGCAAGAGGGAGCCTCCGACGCAGAGACCTGGTCGCTGGAGCTTGAGTGGGTAGAGAAAATAAGAACTTTTAAAAAGAGATTTTTAAGAGAAAGAAGTTTTTAGCGTTTATATATTCATCAGATTGTTATTGATAACACTTCCATTACTCTTGTACAATAGGCTAAAATAGTTTTCTATATGTCCGTGGATATCATTGGCTTTGAAGCAAACAAGATTACAAATTTTGTCTTATGGCAAAGGGCTTAATCCAGAACATCAAAACTCTGGTTGGATTAAGGTATCTTTGCCTAAAACATGGTAGAAAAGTAGATGGTCATATTAATGATGATGGCTCTCTCAATTTCTATTTTGATACCGAACATCACTATGATCAATGAAGTCTCTTAGAAAAGATGGGATTTTCTAGCTTTTGGATAAGCTGGATTATGAGATGTGTATCATCTGTAAGATACCAAGTTCTTTTGAATGGCCAGTCCAGAGGAAATATTGTCCCCGAAAGGGGTCTGCGGCAAGGAGATCCTTTGTCTCTTTTCATTTTTATCTTATACACAGAAATGCTCGTTAGCCTTCTCAAGCATGCAGAAACTCAGGGAAAGATAACGGAAATGCGCGTCTCTCGCGCTAGCCCCTCGGTATCTCACCTGTTATTAGCTGATGATAGTCTATTCTTTTGCAAGGCAGAGCCCCGTGAATGTGATGAAGTTATGAAAGTGGTTAAGGTTTATGGGAAGGCTTCAAGACAGTCCATTAACTTTGAGAAGTCCACACTTCTATTTGGGAAAAGAGTGCCTATAAATGTTAAGCAGGAGATCAAAGACACCCTATCCATTGATAACGAAGGGGGAATGGGCACTTACCTTGGGATCCCAGAGGATATTAGTGGATCAAAATGCAAGCTTTTTGTCTTTCTAAAGGATATGTTGGATCATAGAATCAATGGTTAGTCGGCTCGTACTCTGTCACGTGGAGGCAAAGACGTCCTGATAAAAGCCATTGCATTAGCCCTCCCATCGTATGTGATGTCTAGCTTTCTTCTTCCTCTGGAGATATGCAATAAATTAGCTAGCGGATAGCTGAATTCTCGCGGAGTTCGAATCCGCCGAAACGAGAAATGCGTTGGACATCATGGGATAAGCTCTGTATCCCAAAGGAAGAAGGAGGAATTTGATTTAAGCTGATCCATGAATTCAATTTGCCTTTATTGGCAAACGTGGAGATTGATTCTTGCGAGAGTTTTGAGAGGTAGGTATTATTGACAGAGTTCGCCATTACGAGTGATAGAGGCATCTTCCCCATCTTATGTGTGGACAAGCCTGATGGCTTCAAAACCTCTCCTGATGTTGGGAATCAATCAGAAGGTTCACTCATGGTACCACATACGTATTTCGGAAGATCCATGGATACCATCAGTCCCGGCTAGACCACCTCGAGCAGCTAGCCCAATGGTAAACCCACGTATGGTTCTCCAAATTTGTGGAATGAGGAGCTGTTAGAGAATCTTATTGATCAGGAAGACATTCCCATCATCCGGAGTTTGGCCATAAGCCAATCCCATAAAGAAGACAAGTACATATGAAGCTATACTCAACATGGGAGGTATATGGTGAAATCAGGATATTAGGTCGCGAGGAACATTCTGAACCGCAAGGTGGAAGAAATGGCGGAGAAACCGAGTACAACCACCCTAAAGGCACATTCTTGGAAAATTCAGGCTCCTGAGAAAATCCGTCATCTTATATGGCAGTTGTTTTCTGGATATATTGCGGTCACGGGAAACCTAACAAGATGGCATATGCGTTGCGATAATTACTGTCCCAAATGTGGTGAGCCGGATGAATCAACTAACCACGTTATTTTTGAATGTGCACCGGCTTCGCAAACTTGGGCACTTGCCTCCGCACCATCGTGTCCGGGAATCTTTCCAATGAAAGCATCTTCACAAACTTGGACTATCTGTTTTAGAGAAAAAAATGATATTGAAGACCCTAACCTGGATAAGGACCCTTATCCATGGATTATTTGGTTCCTATGGAAAGCTCGAAATGACAAACTTTTCAGAGGTATATCTAGAGATCCACTGGAACTAGTCAGACATGCAGAAAGTGAATGTGACGCTTGGTTTGAGGCAAATGCAAAAACCACAGAAGCAGATGCAGCACAAATGATTTGTCAAGTCCTAAGCTTACAACACATTTGTTTAGTGGATGGATCATGGACAGCTGAAGCAGATCGTAGTGGATATGGATGGGTATGGAAGGATGAGTTTGGAAATGAGCAGCTCTTAGGACTAAGGAACAAAAAGAATCGTATGTCTTCTTTGCATACAGAGATAGAGGTATTGACCTGGGCAATGGAGTGCATGCTTCAGAACACAAACTGTCAGTATTTTGGGACGGACTGCAAGAGTGTTATGAAAATGATTTAGAACTTGAAGGATTAGCCAAGTTATTCCGCTGAGTAAGGAGGTTTTGCTTCACTAAGGGAAAGATTTCCAGAGTTCAAGATCACATATGTTCCAAGAATGCAAAATCGGACTGCAGATGGTTTAGGGTTACTCGTAACTTTTATCGTCGTTTGGTTTTTGTTAGTTGTTCTATTCCGATCTGGATTCCCAGACCACCTCAAGATTAAGTAATTTAATGACCTTTTGATGTTAAAAAAATAGAAAATATTAAATAATGCTCAACGAATCCCGTTAGAATCTCCCCCAATTAATCAAGCTCTTAAGCCAACATTAGTGGTTACACATTCCTAACGTCTCTCACCAAAAAAATGAAATATTATTTTAGATAATAATTATAACTTATTTATTTTAAAATCAATTGACTACTAATATTGTTAACAAATTTATATATGTCAATACATGTGTTAGGTATTATATGTTAACAAATAAATATTGTCGAAGTTTCAATTTCTTTCTTGAACTGAGTAAAATTTATCAGGTAACAAAACATGTATCAGTTAACAAATGAGTTAACTGTTAAAAAATAATCTAACACTAATATCGGATTTATAACAAATTGTAGATTTTAGAGATGTTAAAATCTTGCAATCAATTGTAATTTATGTTTTCAATTATATCAAATGTTAGATTTTTTTATCTATTATAATTTTTTATATTATATTTTAAAAATATTATTATTTGATAAATTTATAAAAATTAAGAAGTTTATCTTTTGAACATTAAATCTAATAATTTTTATTATTTTAAAATTTAAGGTATAAATGACGCAGGGGAGTCAATGAAGTTTGAAGACATAGAGGAGTTATCACCGGAATGGTGCAGCAAACTTTTTTTTTCTTTATAAGAATTATAATTCAACCATTTATTTTGTTTTTGAATTATGCTATTTTTGCAAAATCCAGCCGTGTCGTTTATATAACCCAGCCATACCTCAAGTATACCCTAAAATCAGAAATTTTTTTATAACTCAGTTGTGTCGTTTAGATAACTCAGCCATATCGTTTATATAACTCAGTAATACCTCAAACATACCCTAAAATCGGAAAATTGAATTAGAGTACTTTAAAATGTTATATTGAAACACCTCTTATCAAAATATCAAGTGAATATAAATCAATTTAAAGTGTATAGTTTCTTGAATTTTCAAGTTGAGACTCTAACTTGATCTTGAGGTATATGTTCTTTTACAACTACTTACACAAATACTTATACAATTACTTTTTACAAGACTCTAACTTTAATCTTTTCTTAAATCTAAACCTCAAATTCTAAACTTTAGAATTATAAAGTTTTAAAAATTATAAAGTCTATATTTTGAACATTAAATTTGATATTTTATTATTATTTAAAGTTTAAGATTTAGGTTTAGAGTTTAAGTTTATAGTTTAGAGTTAAACTCAAATTTTAATCATTTAAAAAAAAAAACTTTCATCCTTATATTTTATTCTCAATCTTCATTTAAACCCTTAATACATTCTTTAAATATTAAAAAAAAAAAACAAATTAAAAGGAGCTAAAATTACAATTTATATTTTTTATTTACCATGACCATCGGTTGATTTTAATCTAAGGGTTCAAAATTATCATTTTCTCTATCCTCACCATTTTTTATCATTGGTTAATCTTTCTTTTTCAAGGATCAAAATTTATGGCCATTGATTAAATGAAATCTAAAGGTCAAAAATCATTCTCTCATTTTCTTATAATTGACGGGACTTAACCGTTTCATCACTCTCTTTGACTATTTTTTTCTTATGCAAGACGACGAATCTGATGAGAGAGGGAGCATCAGGATATCAGCTCACCAAATAAGAGGGAACATCAGGATGTCATATCACCATACAGATACTGGAGGAAAGAAATCTTCTTCCCTAACAAACCACCATCAAAGACGGCGACGACTACAATAGATCTGTCTCCAATTTTTGTTTTTTTTTTTCTAGATCTATGTTGTTTATGCGACTGATATGTCTCTTGATTCCTAATCTATTGACTCGTATTTTAGTTTTCTTTTGGTTTCAAACTTCAGTTTAAGATGGATGATGAATCTTAAACCTGTCAGAAGCTTTTTTGGTTGACTTGGTTATAACCAAGTCGTATGGTAACCATAACTCGCCTTTGATTATAACAAAACTGTATTGTAACCATAACTCAGCCATAACGTATACAAAAATCAGTCATAATTTATTTATAACTCAGATGTAACATAGGCATAACTCAGCCGTAAAGTATGCATAACTCAGCCCTAATGTATGCATAACTCAGCTGTAATTTGATGAGTTATAACTCAGCCGTAACGTATGCATAACTCAGCCATAAAGTATGCATAAGTCATGCATAACATATGTATAACTCAGCCGTATTGTTCCTATAAGTAAGCCGTCAAGTGTAATTTGTTTTGCGACGTTTCGTATTTTGGGTGGGAATATTAAAACTTCAAACCCATCTTAAATTTGAACCTCAAACCCTAAACTATAGAACTATAAAGCTATAAAATTATAAATTTATCTTTTCAACATTAAATCTGAGAAATTATATTATTTTAAATTTTAAAGTTTATGTTTAGAGATTAGGTTTATAGTTAATATGTTGTAATTGATATTCTTATATTATCAATAATACCACAAACTTTATAATTGTAATTAGTTAATTTAAATTGCTTTTAAATATAGTGGTAGAATCTGTAAATAAAGGAAAATACAAAAGAAATATTTAATTTATTGCAAATATAATGGCTAAATATGTAAATAAAAAGAAATATTAAAAAGATACTGCTATTAATGTTTTGAAACTTATTTTTTTTTATTATTACTATCCTTGTTTCCAAACAGTACCAAAAGGTATTTCAGTTTCAATAATTTAGATGTCTCTTCTTTATATCAAGACCTCTCAGCCTTCTCTCTTTATGTTCACTTTTCCTCTCTCTTTTTTTTTGTGTTTAATTCAATATTTTATGGTTCTGGAAAATTAACCGGATAAACTGATTATAATTTAATTTGATCGGTTGAACACATTAAAAATTAGAGCTCGAGGCTCGAGACTGTATTTCGAAATTCAAAATATGAAATAAAAATTAGCAAAAAGCCCCAAAGGAAGGAAAAGATTCGGCAGGTGGCGTAAACACAGTCAACAATCTCAAAACCCTCCCCCACTCGGCGGCTTCTTGTAGAAGCCGGAAAACCGGATCGATATAGACGATATAAGAAAGACGGAGTTAAGGAAAGAAACGATTATATGAAACACGGAGGCGAGATAAATCTCTTTCCTTAACTCTTAATATTCGCTCCGTAGTGAGACGAAACTGTACGAATATAGAGTCCCAGGATACAACCATGGCAGACGAATCACGCTACACTCGTGAAACGACCTAGCGAACTAAAAATTACGAA
>CAKOAT010157377.1:248628-258926 GCA_932364175.1 Eruca vesicaria subsp. sativa | reverse complement strand
GAAGCCTTTGCCATCAAATTTGTCTGGCATCATATTCTGAGAAATGACACCTGGAATAGCCGGAGGAGTCGCAACTGCAACCGGAACACTTGTGGATCCTTGAATTGGACCCGTTTGATAAAGACCAGCACCGAACAGGCTACGGCGTGTGGTCTCATCAGGAACAGCACCCACTGGAAGGGTTGCATCGGTTGATACAACGTTCGTTACGCCGGTTGCAACAGGTGCTGTCGCATTGAGTGGAGTCTGAGTGGCGAGATCAATGGGGGTGTTATCATCGTTCGTCATTTTTCTGTAAAGAAGATATGAAAACGGATCAGTACTCCATTCAACATATAACATATTATTTTAAATAAAATAATAGTTTAGAATCAATTTTCATTTTTGGTGTTTGAACCAAATCATATCGATACAAGTCTGGAAAAACGTTTTGCAATCTCGCTATAAGCGTTCGCAGAAACCGTTTAGTGAAGACTTAGAATATTTCACAAATTCACTTAAGAAAGCATCTGTGAAAACGATTCATATAAATACGTTTTGAAAGAAAGAAGTATCTAAAACGTTTCGCGGATGATGCTATAAGCAAACCGCAAATCGTTTTGAGATAAGTAAGAAACGTTTCGCGGAAATGATAAAACCCAAATCGCAAACAGCGTTTCGAAGACCGTTTCGCGGAAGTGCTGTAGAGCAAATCGCAAACACGTATAGTATACATATAATAAACGTTAAACGTTTCGCGGAAGTGCTATAGAGCAAATCGCAAACNATAGACGATATAAGAAAGACGGAGTTAAGGAAAGAAACGATTATATGAAACACGGAGGCGAGATAAATCTCTTTCCTTAACTCTTAATATTCGCTCCGTAGTGAGACGAAACTGTACGAATATAGAGTCCCAGGATACAACCATGGCAGACGAATCACGCTACACTCGTGAAACGACCTAGCGAACTAAAAATTACGAAACACTCTCTGGACACTTACGCTGAGAGATTGCTGGATTTTTTCTGTGTAAAAACGATTTTGGAATGAAGAGGAGAAGCGAGTTTATTTAAAGAGAAAGACGAGAGCCACTTCCCGCAACAACTGCTGCACGTGGGCGAGAATCTCGCGGAGATCGAGGGAAGTTGAGTAGCGAAATCTTTTTCCGCAAGACTCTCTCTTTTCTCGTTTAAATATCTGAGAGGATAAACTGCGTGACGTTTTTTTTTTATTTGTTAGACAAACTACTTGTCGTTTTAAATAAAATTGCATGCTGTTTTTGAAGTTTAAATGGCAAGGCGTTGAGCTTCATTTGGTCAAAAAAGATAACTCCAATAAAACCAAAGCCCGAGCCGAGCCGGGCCGGCCGGACGGCGGCGGCGGCGCGCGCGTGGAGATCCCTTTCTTTCTCTGAGTTCTTTAATTAAGTGAGAGTGAGAGTGCATATATATACAACTCAATCTCATTATTTCTCCCCGATGTGGGACTTTGCTCTTCATTATTATGCCACAAAAGGCTTACATTGAATTGGGCCAATCCCATTTCTTTTCACATTTAATTTATCAAGCCCATGGCTTTGTTAAATATCCAACACTTCTATCACTCACAATCAAAGACGAAACAACAAAAAAAACCTAGGGAACTCATTCTTGTCTCTCTCTCTAAACCCATCTTCCTCAATCATCCATGGCAGCCACCAGCTTCTCCTCTTCACTTTCTCTAATCCCTAAACCAATCAACCCTTCTACCAGTAGACCTCTCTCTGTCCTCCCAAAACCCTTCCTTAAACCTTCCCCTCTCTCTCTCGTCTCCTCCTTTTGTCCTCTCCTCGTCCATGGAGTCTCCGAGTATTTCTCCTCTGAGTCCTCAGGAGAACATTCTCTCACCTCTTTTGATTACAAAGACGACGAGAAGCCGAGGGAAGAGTGTGGCGTCGTCGGAATCTACGGCGATCCGGAAGCCTCCCGTCTCTGTTACTTAGCTCTCCACGCGCTTCAACATCGTGGCCAAGAAGGTGCTGGTATCGTAACCGTTAGCAATGAGAAGGTTCTTCAGACCATAACAGGTGTCGGATTAGTCTCCGAGGTTTTCAACGAGTTCAAACTCGACCAGTTACCCGGCGAATTCGCAATCGGACATGTCCGTTACTCCACTGCCGGAGCCTCCATGCTCAAGAACGTCCAGCCTTTCGTCGCCGGTTATCGTTTCGGGTCCATCGGTGTTGCCCACAATGGTAACCTTGTGAACTACAAGCAGCTGAGGGCTATGCTTGAAGAGAACGGTTCGATTTTCAATACTAGCTCTGATACTGAGGTTGTGCTTCATTTGATTGCCATTTCTAAAGCTAGACCCTTTTTCATGAGGATCATTGATGCTTGTGAGAAGCTACAAGGTGCTTACTCCATGGTGTTTGTCACTGAGGATAAGCTTGTTGCTGTACGTGACCCACATGGGTTTAGGCCTTTAGTTATGGGTAGGAGAAGTAATGGAGCTGTTGTGTTTGCTTCCGAGACTTGTGCTCTTGATTTGATCGAAGCTACTTATGAGAGAGAGGTTTATCCTGGTGAGGTTTTGGTTGTGGATAAAGATGGTGTGAAGTCTCAGTGTTTGATGCCTCACAACGAGCCCAAGCAATGCATCTTTGAGCATATCTACTTCTCGTTACCGAACTCGATTGTGTTTGGTCGGTCCGTGTACGAGTCGAGACATGTCTTTGGGGAGATTTTGGCTACAGAGTCGCCTGTTGATTGCGATGTTGTGATCGCTGTGCCTGACTCTGGCGTTGTGGCTGCTCTAGGTTACGCTGCTAAGTCGGGTGTTGCGTTTCAGCAGGGACTGATTAGGTCTCATTATGTGGGGAGGACATTCATCGAGCCATCACAGAAGATCAGAGACTTTGGTGTGAAGCTGAAGCTGTCTCCTGTACGTGGCGTTTTAGAAGGGAAGAGAGTTGTTGTGGTTGATGATTCTATTGTGAGAGGCACGACCTCTTCTAAGATTGTGCGTTTGTTGAGAGAAGCTGGTGCGAAGGAGGTTCATATGAGGATTGCGAGTCCTCCTATTGTAGCTTCTTGTTACTATGGAGTGGACACGCCTAGCTCGGAGGAGTTGATATCTAACAGAATGAGTGTTCAAGAGATTAGTGATTTCATCGGGAGCGACTCTCTTGCGTTTCTTTCGTTCGATACCTTGAAGAAACACTTAGGGGAAGACTCTAAGAGCTTCTGCTATGCGTGCTTCACTGGTGATTATCCGGTTAAGCCCGCAGAAGTTAAGGTGAAACGAGGGGGAGGAGATTTCATTGACGATGGTCTCGTTGGAAGCTTTGACAATATTGAAGCAGGTTGGGTTCGATAGACAGAGAGATCTGCAAAGATCTATAGTCACGTTCCAGAGTTTATGCTTGCGTTTTTTTTTATCCATGTGATCTTATGCTACGAATCTTTTGGTTGCTAAACTAACGTTTCTACTTGGGGAAGAAAACTTTTTGAGAAAATAGTTTTTTTAGCCCAAAATCATTAGAAAGTTGTCTCCTTAGATTAATCTCATTTAGTTATTGTCCCATTAGATTAATGTTTATCTAAATGACAATAATATCCTTAAAACAGTTTATTAATTCGTAATTAAAATTAGAAACTAATAATAAAATATTTTATTAGGTTATATGAAAAAGTATATTAATTTTCTTTTTTTAAATAAAAAGTTCAGTAATTTGGCATTAAAATTAGAAAATAATAATAATATATTTTATTAGGTTTATTGGAAAAAAATATATTAAAAATTAAAAAAATTAAAAAAATTAAAATTACAAAAGCAGTTTATTAACTCGTAATTAAAATTAGAAAATAATAATAATATATTTTATTAGGTTTAATGAAAAAGTTATATTAAAAATAAAAAAAAAATTAAAAAAAAATTAAAAATGTTTATTAATTCGTAATTAAAAATAGAAAATAATAATAATATATTTTGTTAGGTTTAACGAAATTTTTTTTAAAAAAACCTAAATCAGTTAAACCTAAACCTAATCTTCTCCATTCCCAAATCTTAGTGAAATTATGAAGCATAGATATGAATCATGGTAGAAACAATGTAAAAACTTTGTGAATTATTGGGAAGAATAGAAAAGAGACGTGAGAAAAAAATTAAGAGAGATTTGGCATGATTTTTTTCCTTTTTTGAAAACAGATTTTCCTTTTTAATTTTTTTTTTTAAAAAATCGATATTAAAAAATATGGAAAGTGAATATTTTCAAAGATTTTATTCCTATATTTTCGGATCTGATTAACTTTATCCGTAGAATACATATTCTACTAAAGGTAGAACTCGGTAAACATGTTTGAAATCAGTTTCTACATGTATTAGAATGTTAGCAATGTGTAGATTCCGATTTCTACTTTTTTAGATTTATCGTAATGTTTAGATTATGGTTTCTACAGATATTAGAAGGCTATGTTAAATGCGGAATGTGTATTCCAATATGTTTTAGAATACTATTACTTCCGTAGAACACGTATTCTGAGAAAAATAGAAATTATGGAAAAAGTAGATTTGAGATTCTAATCTGTAGTACTACATGGATTCTAATATCCGTAGAATAAAATATGAAATTGTGATTTACACATTTTTAAAACTGTAAAAAAATACCACTATATTGATATAAGTATTTCATCATTAGATACTATTTTTAAATATATTTTTGTTCATCAATCTATTTATTTTATTAATTTCCAGAAATGATAAAGGGCATAAGAATAAAAAATGAGACAAAAAACAATTTAGTCTAAGGGGACAACTTTCTAATGATTTTGGGATAAAAAAACAATTTCCCCAAACTTTTTCAACCTTGTTTTCAAAAAAAATGCTCTTTTAAGATTTTGAATACAGTTTCATTTTTTTTGGGCTGGCAGTGGACTTCAGTCATGCTTTTGTGAAATTAGAGCTGCCTAGGAGTTGTTCGATTCGCGATTTCTAAAACCTAAGTTTAAAATCTGGTGTTGTTCACTCATATAAAAATTTACATATGAATTTAATTTCACCATGGATTTGAATGGATATTCTGTTAAAATACAAAGACATAATAAACCCGAGAGAAATGTATGCATTGTATATAGATTTTCAAATCAACTAAAACACAACCAAATAATACTCCCTCCGTTTCAGATTAAATGTTATTCTAGAGTAAAATTTTCGTTTCAAAATAAGTGTCGTTTTATAATTTCAATGAAAAATTTATTGATTTTAAAAGTCATTCTATTTTTTCATTGGTTGAAAAGTGGTTAGGTGTATAGGTAATTGTGTTTTTTATTTTGAAAATATGTAAAATTAATTGTTTTCTTAATTTGTGTGCAAAAACCTAGAATGACAACTAAATTGAAACGGAGGGAGTATATTTTAAGAGTGTGACTGGTTCAAACGTAGCGGTTGCGATGACTGGTTCAAATGTAGTGAGTGACCGGTTCAAACGTAGCGGTTGCGATTGCGGGAGTTTGCGGGTGAGGGTGATTATGATTTCTTGTGGTTTTAAGAGATTTGTACGACTAGTACTGTGATTAGAAATTTGTGCATTTGCGGGATATTTATGACTGATTAACTACCAAATGCAGTAACGTTTAAAATATAAAAATATATACATTTTGTATAATTATAAAAATAACAAAAATTATAATATTATAATAAATATAAAAACTATACTTATAAAGTTATAGTTTAAAATTTTTTAAATTATTGAAAATATTTTATAATTTTTTTAATAATATTAATTAAAATATAATAGATATATTTTATTATTTTATAATTTCAATTTTTAAAAAAATATTGAATGTTTTTATTTTTGTAGTTATATTGTTTTTTTTTTAAAGAAAAAAAATTACCTCCTGCAACCGCCCGTAATCGCAAACGCTAGTTAGAACCAGCTTTTGAATTTAAGAGGTTTAAAACGGTTTGAAGCGGTTTAAGTGATACCAACCGCAAAAGCTGCGTTTACGGATGATAGCGGAGAAACTGGTCATACCCATAACTTTACAAATAATCAAATGAACTCTAATTTAATTACTGGGTCACGCTGTCAGAAGTATCCATGACGATTACTGGGTCAATGAATGATAATCTTACAGCCACATTCACTGAATGGGGGGGGGGGTTAAATAAGCATTGTTTTCTATGCATTCAGAGAAAGTTCCGGGATCAGATGGGATGACTGTACTCTTTTATCAGAGATTTTGGGATAATGTCAAAGAAGATTTAACTCTTATGGTTAATAAATTTCTTTTCGAGGGAACAATGGCTAATAGATTGAACGATACAAATATATGCCTCATCCCAAAGACAACAAAGCCTAATGAAATGTCTCAATTTAGGCCCATTAGTTTGTGTAATGTCAAATACAAGATAATCTCTAAGGTCTTAAGCTAGAGAGTAAAGAAAGTACTGCCAAATAGGATTTCAAAAATCCAGTCAACCTTTGTGGCTGGGAGGCAAATTTCAGATAATATTATGATTGCCCAAGAAATATTTCATGCTCTGCGAACCAAACCGAGTGTATGCAACAAAAGGATGGAATGGTCGTTTATTAAAGTTGTCATGCTGAAGATGGATTTTTCAGAGATCTAGATTACCTGGATAATGCGTTGTATTACGTCAGTGAAATACAAAGTAGTTATGATTAGGCAACCAAGGAGAAATATTGTCCCAGAAAGAGGCCTATGCCAAGGAGATCTTGTCTCCTTTCTTTTTTATTCTATGCACGGAAGCACTTGTTAGCCTTCTTAATTATGCAGAGAACAAGGGAAGATAACGGGGATGCGAGTAACACAAGCATGCCCTTCAGTATCTCACCATCTCTTTGCTAATGATAGACTTTTCTTCTGTAAGGCCGAGCCCCGTGAGTATGAAGAAGTAATGAAAGTAGTCAGGAAATATGGTAACACATCTGGCCAATGTATTAATTTTGAGAAGTCCTCCTTACTCTTTGGTAAGAGGATTAATGCAACTAGCATACATGAGATTAAAGACACACTTGGCATTCAAAATGAAGGAGGAATGAGAACATACTTGGGCATTCCGGAAGATATTAGCGGATCTAAATGCAAGCTTTTTCTTTTCTAAAGGAAAAATTAATGCACAGAGTTAATGGATGGACAAGTAGATGGCTTTCAAAAGACAGAAAAGAAGTGTTGATCAAATCCATCCTTATAGCTCTTCCGACATATGTCATGTCTAGCTTTCTACTTACGTTAGATATATGTTAGAACCTTTCTAGTGCCATTGCACAATTCTGGCAAAGGTCCAATCCCCCAAAAAGAGGAATTCATTGAGCGAAATGAGAAAAAGTATGTTTACCAAGAGACGAAGGTGGAATTGATTTCTGTATGATCCATGAGTTCAATCTGGAATTATTAGCAAAATAATTATAGTGTCTAGATCAATATCCCGACTCGTTGGTGTCCAGAGAGTCCTGAAGAGGATGTACTATAGATTGAGTACAGACCAGCATCACAGCGGCAAGGAAGTTACTCCTTTTGGATATCAGACAAAAAGTACATTATGGATATAAAGTCAAGGTATGGGAGGATCCATGGATTTCGACAACACCTACTAGACCTGCTATTCCCCGTGTTCCAGTTGTTCATCCAAACATGAGAGTCATCGATCTTATTAATCAGATATCGAAGGAGTGGGAAGTAGGCCTTCTAGAGAATTATGTTAGCCCTGTTGATATACCATTGATAAGGAATATGGCAATAAGCTCTGTCCATCGGCGTGATACATACTGCAGAACTATAACAGAAATGGACAATACATAGTTAAGTCTAGCTATTGGGTAGCATAGAACCTATTAAAATCCAAGGTGAAAAAGAGGTGTTAGAGCCAAGTACCACAGTGCTCCAAGACTTTTTTTGGAAGTTTAAAACGCCAAAGAAAATATGCATTCTTATATGGTAATTGATAACATGTCATATGGTTGTAAAGGAGAATTTAGTGCACCGCAATATGAGGTGTAACAACTATTGCCCCATATGTGGAGAACCAGAGGAGTATGTAAACCATGCCATCTTTGTTTGCCCCCGGCTATAAAAGTGTGGTCTGTCTCAAAGACTCCAACAAACCCAGATGATGCGGCCATCAAATCAGCACCTGAACCTGAGGTCAACAAGATGCACCAATCTGCCCACCAAAGGACCAACCAGGATATGTACTCAATCAAAACGACATATATCACTAACCACGAGGAATTTTGTCATGAACCCAATTTTCATGCATTTTAAACTCACGAAGGAGTCAGGACCAATTTGAAGTTCAAGAAAAGGTTCATGGATCCGGAAGTTATGAATTTTAAAATTCAGAGGTTTCTCAGCATGTGCATCTGCCAGTACCAGAGTTTAGAAACTGTTTTAAGTCCAACCAAGAAGTGTTCCGACCCAAAACAAAACCTGGATTCAAAATGGATCTCTTAGCTTTCCAACAAGCCTAGAATGAGAAGATATGGCCACGTAAATATGGATTTATGGCCCAATCTACCAAACTGGCCAATGATCAAGTTAATAAGAAGTTTTAATCAGTTTTATCAAAGATAGTTTCTTTGCATAAAAGTTGTTCTTTAGTTTCTAATCTGTGAGAAGCATTAGGAGACTATAGAGCTCGTGGTTCATAGGTTCTTTGTGAGATTCAGGAGCCTTGAGATACAGATTGAGAGAGTCAATCAGCACCCATAGATTGAGAGAGCCAATCACCTATCTACACCATCTCCATATCGATCATCAATCATCTATCCATCCATCCACACCATTCTATCTTATCTTTTATTTTTCCTTCTGTTATTATTTGTTTCATTCATCATCTCATTGTTCTTCCTTGATTTCAGGTTAGCTTGAACGAAAAGAACAGAAACTCATTCATCAACCATCCCCATTTTTACCGGTTTCTCTGCTATCACCATTTCATCGCCCATCTCACCATCCTTGCTTCCGGGGCTGTATCACCAGATATCTTTCCAACTCCGAATATTTACAAGAACATGAAATATCTCTTCGGGAGAAAGAACAACATCGAAAAACTAGAACTAAACAGAGATCCTTATCCTTGAATAATCTGGTATATATGAAAAGCACGGAATGATAAAATTTTCAGGGAAATAGATAGGGATCCATTAGAGCTAGTTCGCTATGCAAAGAGTGAATGCCAAACCTGGTTTAATACGAATGAGCTGGTGCCACCAATGATACAAGAAAACAGTGCTGAGGAACCCTAATTCATAAGCTAGGAGAACATATGTATGATAGATGGATCATGGACATCAACAGCGAGATACATTGGAAGTTGATGGGTTTGGATGGACAGTTCTGGAAAAAAAATCAATTTATGAGGACACGAAATTGCATTAGATGGGAATCACCCATGCATTCAGAATTAGAAGCACTGCGATGGGCGATGGAAAATATGCTTCAACATTCGACATGCCAAAGTTTTGTGACAGATTGTAAGAATCTGATTGCCATGATCAAGGAACCTCACGCCTAGCCTAGATTTGCAACAGAATTGGAGAGGATTGATATATCATGGATTTTACTCATTTTCAGCCATGATTTATATATGTTTTTGGAAACAAAAGGATACTTTTAGTGTCTTTTTAGAGCTTTTACAGATCCAGGTACTCACTGGTGTAAAACATGCATTTTGGAGCTAAAATGAAGACTTTATGAAGATATGAGCAAAACGATGTTTAAGCTATCGACCGATGCACGTTGAGAGTAATCGACCGATAGATGATTACCCGTATCGATCGATAATGATGTTATGCATCGATCGACACATAAGTCATCCAAGCGATTAAATGAAGATTAGAAGTCCTAATTGCTTCACAAGAGTTTTAATAATTTACACATTAAGTCCCTGGCCACCTATAAGGCTATATTAAGAGGGCTTTGTACTAGTTTAGGTAGACAATCTTGGAGACCTTTTAGACCTAATAAGGAGAAGCATCTAGCTACCTTTTGAGAAGAGATTTTGATGGAGAGAGAGATCTGAAACTACAATTACAGAGAAGATCTTGAACTCCCTTTTTACTTATTGTTTCTTTTTATTATTATCTTGAAGTATTATTCAGACCATCATGACATTGTCTCTCATGAATATGTTTGAGTAGTCTCTCTTGTTAGATTTAGGTTTCTCATTAAGGTTGACTCATGCATTGAATAAAACCATTATTAGGGTGTTTAAAATATAGTTCTCAATCTAGTTATCAATGAATGCTAAGGCCAAGGATTGATCACCCTTACCTCTGATATTAGGGTCAATTTGGACAAGCGATAGCTTGG
>CAKOAT010157377.1:194235-242656 GCA_932364175.1 Eruca vesicaria subsp. sativa | reverse complement strand
CTTTCCCTACTTCTTACGGGAACCGTTACATTCTAGTTGCTGTTGACTACGTTTTAAAATGGGTTGAGGCGATTTCTTCACCCACTAACGATGCCTCTGTTGTTGTAAAACTTTTCAAGAGCATCATTTTTCCGAGATTTGGAGTCCCTCGGGTAGTTATAAGCGATGGTAGAACTCATTTCATCAACAAAATCTTTGATACTTTGCTCAAAAAGAACGGAGTCCACCATAAAGTGGCATCACCTTACCATCCGCAGACCAGTGGGCAAGTCGAAGTCTCTAACAGACAGATCAAAGCGATTTTAGAGAAGACTGTTGGAGCCATCAGAAAGGATTGGTCTAGGAAGTTAGATAATGCACTCTGGGCCTACCGAACAGCCTTTAAAACACCGCTAGGGATGACCCCATTTCACTTACTCTACGGTAAATCTTGCCACTTACTAGTTGAGTTAGAGCATAAAGCAGCCTGGGCCACTAAATTACTGAATTTTTACATAAAGAAGGCTGCAGAACGGAGACTCATCCAGCTAAATGAACTAGATGAAATAAGGCATTTTGCCCATGAGAACTCCAAGCTATATAAAGAGAGAACCAAAGCTTATCATGACAGACACATTATTTCGCGACATTTCACCCCGAATGATCAAGTTCTCTTATATAACTCTCGTTTGACTATATTTCCTAGGAAACTCCGATCTCGTTGGTCCGGCCCTTTTACTATTATAGCGGCCCACTCAAATGGAACCGTTACCCATGTGAATGAGAAAGGTGTTGAATTCACGGTAAATGGTCAACGAGTCAAACATTATTTGGTCAGGCCCCCAAATTCTACACCCCTCCGGTTAAGTAAGCCTAATCCAGCCAATGCAACCGGATCGGTCAATCATGCTTGATAATTTCCAAATAATTTTCAAATGATTTTGAGTGGGAGCCACCCAATGTTAGGATTTCATAAAGCATGCTTTTAATTTTTATTAGTAATTTTAATTTAGCAAATAGGAAACATTCTAGCACAACTCGACCATATCGATCGATACGCCCAAATCATATCGATTGATACGGATATATCGAGGGCGAACTGCCTTAAGTCGATACGAGCCGGTTTTCCTCCACAATCGCAAAACACAGCCGAAACCTCAAAACCTCAAAACCTCTCTTTTTCTCTCGATTCTTCACCGAATTCTCCCGTTTTTTGCCTCATTCGATTCGAAATCTTCACTCTATCTCGTTTTCACTCTCCAATCCGAAATCCCCTAAGGCATAACCCTTTGATTTTTAGATTTTTATGGAGAATAAGGTTTCACAAAATTTTGTCTAGAAATCGGTAGATATGTTTGTTTTTAATCGTTTTGAGTTGTTAGAATTGTTAGATTAGAGGTTTTTGAGTATTAGAACTAAGATTTACACTATATACTTGCGATTTGGATTGTTGAGATTCTTGCAGGTTTTGCAACTCGATATCAATCGACATCGAGCTTGCTCTGTCGATCGATATGTCTATCTTAGCCGGATCCGGGAAATCACGAAATCGATCATTATCGATCGATATCAATCGTCTTGTGTCGATCGATATCGATTCACTTACCGGATAACTTATTTTCGTTTTCTTTCCACTTTTTGCATATGTCTACTCAAGCTGAAGAGAGGGAGAGACGAAGCAAACGGAGACTCGATAACCTTGGCACCTCCAGCAGTCACCCTCCACCATCCTCTTCCTCTTCCGAAAGAGAAGCTGAACGCGATCCTTGGCCACGTCGGGTTGGGGAACGGATTACGATCCATGTGGGAACCGAAATCCACCTACTGTCAATAAATCGTAAAAAAGGAAACTTCGGGAAAACCATAAGTTTCCAGAGGAACCGGCGATCTGCAGAACCGCACAACGAAGATTAAGAAAACGATAAACTTAGAATTTTTAAAAGAGTAATCGAAATTGAGAGCAAAGAGGTACTTATTCCGAATTTGCGTAGAACTGGTACAAAAAGAGTAGCCGAAAAGCTTAAGAACAAAAAAACCCTAATTGAGACGCAGCTCGCTAACAGAAAACGGAAATATTCCTAAATGCTAATTTTGGTGGTGAGAGCTCTGAAAATCGTGTCCCTTTCTTCTGCCCTAGACCTCTTACTTATATACTCCTCGCCTTGGCCATTCTGTCTTTCCATTTCGCCCAGATTTGAGTATATCGGGAATCTTCCATTTTTCTCGATCCTTCCTTTTCTTCCGCGGAAATCTTCTATTTTTCTTCAAACCTGCCTTTTATCTTCAAGCTTGACATTTATTTTCCTCTTCCGAGTAAACCGTCAAAACTTTATCGTATCTTTGGGTTAGATTCTGTTAAGATCGCGAGATGGGTTTTTATCGCGTTTTAGGACCTTTCGGGCCGTTCTGCGATAAATCCGTTTTCCGACTTTGTATGGGATCGTTTCCTGAATTGATGCCGTTTTTAGTAAATTCCTCGAGTTAATCGTAAGGTTTTACGATTTACTCGACGTTTTTATTAAAACGCGTTTTTTACGATTTACTCGACGTTTTTATTAAAAACGTGTTTCTTACGATTATAACGAAAAATCTTGAATAAATCGTATAGTTTAGGCAATGTTCGGTGTTTCGTTTAACCGTTGCCGTTTTATACGATTTCCTCGAGTTCTTTGTCGAGAAAACGAGGTTTTACGGTTTTTATCATAAAACTCGAACGTTAGGTCGGATCGAGATGGAACGGGAGACATTTCGGCCGTGGTTCAGAATGCGACCGTGTCGAAAGACGTAAGTTTCGAATCGGGGATGCGGGAGATCGAGGCTCGGGACGTCCAGGAAGTCTCTAGTTTGTCCAACGGCGAACTAGTCAAGGGTCTCCTAGTTCGCCCATCGGCGAACTAAGCCAGCTTGGCTTAGTTCGCCGGTGGGCGAACTAGTTGCGACTAGTTCGCGTTTTACGGCTGTTTTGGTTTTTTGAGGTTTCGTAAAACGATTCTCGAGTTTTATAAAACGATCTTCGAGTTTTACAAAAGGATCTTTGAGTTTTATAAAACGATCTTCGAGTTTTATAAAACGATCTTTGAGTTTTATAAAACGATTCTTTGAGTTTTATACAACGATTCTCGAGTTTTATAAAACGATTCTTTGAGTTTTATAAAACGATTCTCGAGATTTATAAAACGATCTTTGAGTTTTATAAAATGATCCTTCGAGTTTTTATAAAACGATTCTCGGGTTTTATAAAACGATCTTCGAGTTTTATAAAACGATTCTTCGAGTTTTATAAAACGATTCTTTGAGTTTTATAAAATGATTCTCGAGTTTTATAAAACGATTCTTCGAGTTTTATAAAACGATTCTCGAGTTTTATAAAACGATCTTTGAGTTTTATAAAATGGCTTCTCGAGTTTTATAAAACGACTTCTCGGTTTTATAAAACTATTCCTTTTGTATTTTTGCGGGGAGTTTTGGCTATTGATTCCGTCGTACCGATTTTGACCCCAACAGTTAGCCCCCCCAGCTCGTAAGAATCGTGGGGTTCTTGCGAGTGGATTGAGCTTGTTTGACGAGTTTGGTAGAATTAGGCGGAACTTTAATGGCCAAAAGTCCAAGGGTGAATAGTAAAATTCTTCCCTATAAGTAGATGGAGTAAAATTTTGAATTCTTTACCCCATCTTCTATAACTTATTCAAGAAATTTTCCTCTCTACTTTCTTTGAGGATCTTCAAACATGTTTTCAGGAAGAAAGACTCGTTCCTCAACTAGTTCCAATTCTTGCAATTTTGAGGGAACGAGCTCGCAGCCTCCAGTTTCAGCTCCGAAAGAAGAGTATTCATCCCCGTTAATCGATCCCACGGACCGCGAGGCTTTTTGGGCGTTGGGAGATGAGTCGGGGTCCGCTAGGCCTGGGACTTGGGTTCCAGCTTTGTCGGACGTCGATCAAACTTCTGGATATCCGAGCTCGGCTCTTTTTAACAGTATCGATTACATGTGCGAATTTTGCCGAGTTCCAGAGGCTGTCGAGTTTCGTCTCCCACTTGCCGGGGAGGGCGACAAGGATGCGCCCGAGTGTTTTTTCACATGTTACAACATTTTCTTGCAACAATGCCACTTATGGTTTCCGATCCCGGAAATCATTGTTCATTACCTTCATAGGCTGGGGCTATCGATCAGTCAGCTGACTCCCCCTGGTTTAAAGCAACTTGTTGGTCTCCTGACGCTGAGTTATGAGCAGGAAATTACCCTTTACGTTGATCATCTCGAGAGTCTGTTGAAGCCCACGCGGAAATCGCAGAGGATCACTCTATTCCCTCGTGACGAAATTGTTATGGGCTGCTCAACGCTTTCTACTTCTTGGAAGAAAAATTTCTTCTACGTTCGTATCGACAGTGCGTCAGTCGAGGAGGGTTGCATTCCGCTTTTTACGACCACGTGGGGTCGGAAAGGTATGTGAACCGAGTTCATACGAATCCTCTTCCTCTTATTATTATTTTTTATTCGTTTATGTTTTTCTGCAGTGACCAACCCTTTGCCTCCGTATCCCGCGGACCTCCAGAACATCACCACTTCTCTCAAATGTGGTGAAGTTGGTTGGTGCAGTTTTTCTCCGCAACGCGTCCGCCAAGCGGTTGCCCTCTTCCGATCTCGACTCTTTGCGGATTCTCCGATTTATGAAGAGGATCCGTTTATCGGGGAGTTTATTCCGTATGTTCCCTCGATGAGGAGTGGCAAATCAAGCTTCCGAAGGGATAAAAATCCGGTTGTCGAAGATGATGACTCTGAACGCGTGGCTTCTCCTGGCAATATTCTCAAGGACTTCCTTGATAGTCAGACGGAAGAAGGCGTCGGGACGAAGGCGGGCGGATCATCGACCTCCCATTTTCCGGACACCGACCATGATCAAGTCCCATAGTTTATTAGGGGGTCTGAGAAAGCCAAGGAGGTACGTGTGTTTATTGTTTTCTTTTTTCGAGCAGTTTCTATATTATCGCTTAAAATTTTTTTGTTTTGTTTTTGGTAGGGTTTCCTTGTCATGAGCCGGGCCCTAGACAGCCGTACCGCTGAAGCTCGCCTTGCCGAGTTTCGAGCGAACATGGCTGAAAAAGAGGTTGCTCGTCTTCGGGCAGAGGTCGAGGCCAACCGAGACGAAGAAGTGGTTGCGAGGGAGGTTGCTCGCGTGAGGGATGAGTGTGCGGCTAGATCTCGTCGTGCCAAGGAGCTCTCTGACCAAAGGATTCGTCATGCTCGTCGTGCGGGCAAACGAGAGGTTGCCGAGGAGATGAAGGCTCGTTGTGAGCGATTTGCAACCGGTTGTTCGGATGCCGAAGTTTGTTCAACGGGCGCATGGTGATTATCGCGAATGTCGCGGGATCGTTCATTGGTTATCCCTAACTCAGAATGAAGGGTATTCGTTTGCTAAGGAATTCTCCGTGCGGCGGGAAAGCCTGAATCGGGAAAGAGATATGCAGCCCGAACTTTTCGACCTTAAGGCGCGCATGTGGGATCAATGGAATACCATCGTGGTGTCGCCGGATTCTGTCGAAGTTGGTCCTGGGATTTCGGACGTGGATGGTGAAGTCGATCACTCTGCGTTTGATGAGTTCATTGTGTGATGTTATTAGTTTTTCGATTTTGTTGTTGTTTTTGCGGGACTGGCCGTTGGTGGCTTTGAATCCCTACTGTTGGGCAGTATGTACTTGGATGCTTTTAATAAGAAAATATTTTCTAAGTATGAAATTCGTGTTTTGTGTTAGATGTAGAGGGAAGAATACGAGTTGTCATCTCGTATCTAACTCTTTGGTGTAAATCGTCCGATTCGTTAACTCGGGGGATTTCGATTTTCGCGAGTGTTTAGATGTGGGCGAAGAGACATGCCTTTAGGATCTCGATTCATGCCTTGAGACGTTAGCGACCAGTGTGCTGGGTTTAGGGCAAGACCTAGGTTTACTTTCGGATTGGGGCTGTGCTATGACTAGTCGGCTTTCGTTTTGCCCGTTGCGATTTTAACCTGACTCTATACCGATTTAGAATCCACGATAGGTTCTCGGCTTATACGATTCGTATGGTTGGAATTGAGCATCTCACCGGGAACAATTTCTAAGTTCCCCGGAAGTGCTGACCAAAAATTTGGATTTCTTTTATAGCGCGCTATTTTATCCTCGTCGGATGTATGCGGACCGATAGGTCGGTGCCTTTGTTTAGGACGGCTAGCGTGCTCGACGGGGCCAATCGCCGAGTTTTCGTGTTTTTATAGTCGCGGACGGACTTGGAGAAATATTTTTCTTTGAGAGTTTAGGCGACGTCTCGCCAGTTCTTTCCGAAAATATTTTGATATGCAAGTTTTTTAGAAAGACGATTAAATAGTTGTTACTGCGGAAGCGATTTTCCGGATTTGCGTTTTTGATAGTAGCGGAGATATTCTAACTCTGTCTTTATTAAAAATTTGGAAAAATTTTCGATTACAAAGCTAAAAGAAATTTTGTAAAAAAAAATTGGTAGTATACGAATACTCGTATACTCACCCACTCCCCCCCCGTTTTGGAAGGGGGGATAGCTGAACTCGTCTTTAGGCGAGCTGCCTACGTATTCCTTTCGGAAATCAAGCCATCTCGTAGTTCTGATTGTTTGCGCGAGTGTGCTTACTCGGCCGTCGCGGACTTCGCGATCGCTTCAGTTGCGGGATCAATGTCTTTGTCCGGGATTGTCTCCTCCGGTCGGTGGAAGCGATGGGTGCGGAAACTTCTGGTTTCTCGGCCGTTGCTTGCTTTGGGTCGTCTTCTGCGGGCGGTGGCGTTACCTTTGCCCGTTTTGGTTTCACGATTGCTACCGCCAATTGCCTCAGCTTATGTTCAGCCAGGAAGCAGGATCGTGATTGTCTTTGGCATCCCCAAATTACTGCGACTCCCGTAGGTGTTGGAAATTTGATGCCTAAGTGATAAGTTGACAGAACCGCCTTCATGGAATTATCCAAGGCGTTCCCATAATCACGTTGTAGATAGCCGGGAAATCGTCTACCGCGAAGTTAACGAATTTTGTTACTTCTTTTGCGGCGACTGGAATCGATCCCAGGGTCATTGACGTCTCGCCGGAGAAACTAGTCAGCGGTTTTGGAATCGGCTCGACTTCCGAGAGATCGATTCCCATGCGTGCTAGCGTGTTGCGGAAGATCACGTTAACAGTACTCCGGGTATCGACATAGATCCGAGCGACTTCTAAATCGCTTATTACTAAGTCGATGACGAGAGGATCGGCGTGAGGTTGGTCGATTCCGCCGGTTTCAGCGTCGTCGAATGATATCACTCCTTTCGGAGAGTCATCCGTCGGCACCTTCCAACTCGAGCCGGTTTTGGCTTTGCGTTGGTAGGATTTTATAGACGAGACGGTGTCGTTGTAGTATTGCGATTCGCCGATAATCATGTTGATTTTTCGGCGGTTAGCGTCGTTACCCTTCTCGTCTTGTCTTCGTCCTCGTTTTTCGCCTGACTGGTTTCCCTGAGGCGGAGTTTCTGCTCGCGCGTTCCTGTCGTTCTTCGGAAGACGATCCGAATCGCGGATGAGATCCTTGACACTAGATATCTCGGAATGTTCTCCCGCGACCAATTTTGCGGCAAGTCTGGCGCCGAGAACTTTGCAGTTCACGGTGGAATGCCCACGGGTTTGGTGGAGGTCGCAGAAAGAATTCTCGTCGTAATTTGAATTTCTCGTCCACTTGTTACCCGTAGTTCGCCCTTGCTCCGAACCGGAGTTGATGGCGCAGTTATGCGCCCCTTGGAGATCCTGTCCCTCGTGATGGACGAATTTGCCGTTACGAGAGTTCCTCTTTTTCTGCTTCTGCTCGGACGCGTTATCCTTCGCGGATGTTTTCGTCGGCTTGTGCTTCTCGGACAGGATTTTAGCCTCTTCTTCGATGGTTATGAAGTCAGTGGCTTTATGGAGCGCATCCTGAATCGTCCGCGGTTTCTCGAGATTTATCCACTTGCGGAATTTCGATTTATACCGGAGCGATTTCCTTAACGCGTCGATGGCGGTTTTGTCGCTAATCCCGCTAACCCTAGCCATGACGAGTTGGAACCTACTCATGAAATCGCGGAGAGATTCGTCCTCCTTCTGCACCAAGCTCCAAAGGTCGGCGTCGGAGGTTTCCGGGTTAATGAACATCGAGTATTGCTTCAGGTATTCCAAAGCCAGTCGACGGAAACATCCAATCGAATTTCGCTTAAGTTGGGCGAACCATTCGAGCGCGGCTCCTTCTAGGTTTTCGACGAAGAGGCGGCAGTAGCCTGCGTCTTTTTCGTGGTCCTTGAGCTTGGCTCGTCCCATGGTGATCTGGAATGCTTGTAGGTGCGCTTTGGGATCGGACGTCCCGTCGTAAGTCGGCACCTTAAGTTTTCCGGGATCGGGCAGTTTGATCTGGGTGATGCGGGCCGTGAAGGGCGTTTTCCAAGACTCGTACAGTAGCCGATCAATCTCGGGTGCGGCGCTGGTAGCGTGGTGAATCTGAGATTTCACCGCTTTTACCGCTGCGGCTGTTTTGGTGATATATTCGCGGAGATCGCGAATCGGCGGTTTTTGCGTATCGCGCGAAGTCGAGTTTCTCCTCGTCTCCAGTAAAAGAACGTTCGGGAGAAGACTCCGGCAGAGAAATTTGAGTCTTTCTTCTCCTAGGATGGACGTCAGCATCTTCGTCCGATGAATCGGCCTGGTCGCTTGTCTCCAGGTTAACCCTTTCGATGCCGTCGCCTTCGGTCTCCTGTTCGTGAGTAGGAGGTTTCTCCGATTCGTTCACCGTCGCGTCAGGATTGTCTTTTCCGGATTCCTTTTCCGGTAAGTTACCCTGCTCGGTTCTGGGACGATCCGTAGGAGCGCCAAAGTCAAGCCTCCTTCCGCGGATCTGAGTAGTTCCGCGGGGGCGAATTGCTCGGGTTTTCGCGGTTAGGGTCTTTACCCGTTTCGCGAGCGAACCAATGAGCTTTTCCTGCTCTTCCGATTTTTTGTTAAACTCGGAAAGCATCTTCTCGAGGGACTCGGCGTTAGCGTTTGTAGCTTTGGCCGTAGACGCTCCTTGTGGTGGTGTTGTTTCAACGTTATCGCGTTTGTTGCGAGTTTGGTTGTCACCAGTCATCGTTTCTTCGTTGGACATGTTGCGGCTTCGGTGTAAGATAGATCCGACCCCCCCTCCTTCTAGCGCCGAACTGTGGGAACCGAAATCCACCTACTGTCAATAAAAAAGGAAACTTCGGGAAAACCATAAGTTTCCAGAGGAACCGGCTATCTGCAGAACCGCACAACGAAGATTAAGAAAACGATAAACTTAGAATTTTTAAAAGAGTAATCGAAATTGAGAGCAAAGAGGTACTTATTCCGAATTTGCGTAGAACTGGTACAAAAAGAGTAGCCGAAAAGCTTTAGAACAAAAAAACCCTAATTGAGACGCAGCTCACTAACAGAAAACGGAAATATTCCTAAATGCTAATTTTGGTGGTGAGAGCTCTGAAAATCGTGTCCCTTGCTTCTGCCCTAGACCTCTTACTTATATACTCCTCGCCTTGGCCATTCTGTCTTTCCATTTTGCCCAGATTTGAGTATATCGGGAATCTTCCATTTTTCTCGATCCTTCCTTTTCTTCCGCGGAAATCTTCTATTTTTCTTCAAACCTGCCTTTTATCTTCAAGCTTGACATTTATTTTCCTCCTGCGAGTAAACCGTCAAAACGTTATCGTATCTACGGGTTAGATTCCATTAAGATCGTGAGATGGGCTTTTATCGCGTAGGACCTTCCGGGCCGTTCTGCGATAAATCCGTTTTCCGACTTTGTACGGGATCATTTCCTGATTTGATGCCGTTTTTAGTAAATTCCTCGAGTTAATCGTAAGGTTTTACGATTTACTCGATGTTTTTATTAAAACGCGTTTTTTACGATTTACTCGACGTTTTTATTAAAAACGCGTTTCTTACGATTCTAACGAAAAATCTCGAATAAATCGTATAGTTTAGGCAATGTTTGGTGTTTCGTTTAACCCTTGCCGTTTTATACGATTTACTCGAGTTCTTTGTCGAGAAAACGAAGTTTTACGGTTTTTATCATAAAACTCGAACAATAGGTCGGATCGAGATGGAACGGGAGACATTTCGGCCGTGGTTCAGAATGCGACCTTGTCGAAAGACGTAAGTTTCGAATCGGGGATGCGGGAGATCGAGGCTCGGGACGTCCAGGAATTCTCTAGTTCGTTTAACGGTGAACTAAGCCAGCTTGGCTTAGTTCGTGTTTTACGGCTGTTTTGGTTTTTTGCAGTTTCGTAAAACTATTCTCGATTTTTATAAAACGATCTTTGAGTTTTACAAAACAATCTTCGAGTTTTATAAAACTATCTTCGAGTTTTATAAAACGATCTTTGAGTTTTATAAAACGATTCTTTGAGTTTTATAAAACGATTCTTGAGTTTTATAAAACGATTCTTTGAGTTTTATAAAATGATTCTCGAGTTTTATAAAACGATCTTCGAGTTTTATAAAATGATTCTTCGAGTTTTATAAAACGATTCTTGGATTTTATAAAACGATCTTCGAGTTTTATAAAACGATTCTTTGAGTTTTATAAAACGATTCTTTGAGTTTTATAAAACGATTCTCGAGTTTTATAAAACGATTCTTCGAGTTTTATAAAACGATTTTCGAGTTTTATAAAATGATCTTTGAGTTTTATAAAACGGCTTCTCGAGTTTTATAAAACGGTCTGCGAGTTTTATAAATGACTTCGAGTTTTATAAAACGACTTCTTCGGTTTTATAAAACTATTCCTTTTATATTTTTGCGGGGAGTTTTGGCTATTGATACCGTCATACCGATTTTGACCCCAACAATCCACCAGCGTTTCACCAACCCGGAACGCACCGCTAAGAGTACCGAGTGCCTGCGTCGTCATGTTAATAAGGATTGGGACAACTACGACAGCCTGTTCTACAACACATGGCTCACTGTGGAGATCACCCCCACATGCTTCATCGACTCTGCCACTACCAGACGCCTGGGGATCGACAAGGACCTTCGCGAGATGCTCAGCCAGCTTGGGTTTGGGACCATTGGCTCCCAAGCCTACGACCTTCATCCTGATCTCGTCCGACAGTTCATGGCAACGGTTCGTTTTGAGTATCTGAACCAGCCAACGAGTGTTGCTTGTTATGGTGTTCTGTCCTTTTTTGCTGGAGGTGTCCGGTACTACGTCACTGTCCCCGAGCTCTGCACGATCTACGGCTTCGGGAACGAGACTGCCATCTCCAGCACCATCTCATTCTTCCCAGCGGTTCAGGAATTCTGGGAGATCTTTGGCACAGGTCCTTGGAGTTCAGCCTCAGTGGTTCGTACCGACATCCGCCAACCAAACCTCCGGTACTTCATGAAGATCCTTGCCGCCACTCTGCTCTGCAAGATGGAGCCCAACAAGGTGCGGATCTACGAGCTTACTTTGCTGTACCATGCGCTTGACGGACTGGTCGATCTGACCTTTTTAGACCCGACACGTAACATGGGTACACCCAACTTGGGTGCTGTCTTCGCTGAGCATCTACTCAGTTTGAAGACCAAGCCGTTCTCCGGTGGCAGAGGGAAGAAGAAGGAGACGGTAGGGAGTTTGCTGACACCGATTTTTCAGCACTGTGGGATCCGTTTTTACGAAAATGACGTGGACACTTCCCGACACTACCTGGACGCAGAGCACCTGCGTCACAGCGGATGGATGAACAGAGAGCTCCTATGGTCTTTCAGAGCCCCAGCTGGTGCGCACCGGTTCTGCCTGCCTCACCCAGCGACTACACTCTTGGCGGGTAACCTCAACAAGCTCCATTTCCAGCCAGACCCGACTTTTGTACTCGCTCCAGCCTCTCACCGTCGCGTCCGCAGCGCCAGCACCTCCCGCGCTTCATCATCAGCTTCTCTGCCCCCATTCCCAGATCTCTCAGGGATAGAGACAGAGGAGGAGTAGGTCTACAGGAGAAGAGTGTTGGACGCTCTCCGCGCCATCTGGTCCCGTGTCTCGAGATGCCGCTGTTCTAGCCAGGCTAGCACTTCAGCTTTTGACCCATCCCCAGCGACTTCCTCCCCGCAGCCTGATCAGGGTGACGAGAGTGATGGGGAGGATGAGGAGCACGGCGACGACGATGAGGGCAGTGAGGGCTGATTCATTCGCCCGTCTCTCTATCCCTTTATCTCGTACTACTATGTTTTCATTTTTATCTTCAGACTTGTAGGATTTTTATTCATACTTTTTATGACTATGCCTGCTAGAGCTTTATTATATAACTATTTGTGTGTTTTGAGAATGTCAAACATCACTAACATAACTCCATTCGATGTTGAGTTCCATGATTGACTGCACAAATCGGTGACAGCACTTTATCGATCGATATAAAGTCAAGTATATCGATCGATATCTAAAGATTGAGGTACGATTATTCCTACTAACATGAACATATTTGCGACATTAATTCTCATTACCTCTTAGACTAAATAACACTGGGGACAGTGTTGTTTAAGTCTGGGGGGGGGGTATCTACTAACATTCTTTATTTTTATTGATATTTTTATTTTACTCCCGTTTTATCTAAAAAAAAAAAAAAAAAGANTTGGTATACAAGGGATCGGAATCCTCTTGCAAGTCTGGAAGGTAAAAATCTCAAAAATTTTGGTTTCCTTCTTTCCTTCCTTCGGCATCCCCAGAAAATAAAAGATTGAGATGATTTCCTGAGAGGCAGAGGGAGAGGTACATTACCTATGACCCCACTATTCTAAATCAAAGGAATGATCACAGCGAGGGAGAGGTACCCATGACCCCACTATTCGCTTACAAATTGAGAAAGATCAATAAGATGAACATTAACTGTTCATTGGGATTGATATAAAAGAAAGAAGAGTTGGGATTCAGAGAAGGGGGATAAATAAAGAAAGGGAATCAGGATGAGAATGCCTGAAAACTTGTTTGAGTTGAATCCAAGTGTTCTTTGATCGATACTCCCAAGGTAAAGCCTACACCTTTATTTTTATGCACAAATGAAATCAGTGGAAGGGATAGATAGACAAGGAATGTTTAAGTTGATTGGCTAGGTGTATTTGCCTCCTAAACTAGGATATGGCATAATGTATTTCTGGGAATTGATAGATATCTGATGTGGCTTGCAATGAGTAAAGAGGTGATGGTCCTAAGTCTAGAGTTGTCAGAGCTTCCGCCTTTCAAAACTTTTCTAGACCAATGTCCTATTATTTGCTAAAGGACAAGCAAAATGATAAGTCTGGGGGAGTTGATAAATCATGGATTTTACCCATTCTCAGCCATGATTTATATATGTTTTTGGAAACAAAATGATAATTTTAGTGTCTTTTTAGAGCTTTTACAGATCCAGGTACTCACTGGTGTAAAACATGCATTTTGGAGCTAAAATGGAGACTTTATGAAGATATGAGCAAAACGATGTTTAAGCTATCGACCGATGCACGTTGAGAGTAATCGACCGATAGATGATTACCCGTATCGATCGATAATGATGTTATGCATCGATCGACACATAAGTCATCCAAGCGATTAAATGAAGATTAGAAGGCCTAATTGCTTCACAAGAGTTTTAATAATTTTCACATTAAGTCACTGGCTGCCTGTAAGGCTATATTAAGAGGGCTTTGTACTAGTTTAGGTAGACAATCTTGGAGACCTTTTAGACCTAATAAGGAGAAGCATCTAGCTACCTTTTGAGAAGAGATTTTGATGGAGAGAGAGATCTGAAACTACAATTACAGAGAAGATCTTGAACTCCGTTTTTACTTATTGTTTCTTTTTATTATTATCTTAAAGTATTATTCAGACCATCATGACTTTGTCTCTCATGAATATGTTTGAGTAGTCTCTCTTGTTAGATTTAGGTTTCTCATTAAGGTTGACTCATGCATTGAATAAAACCATTATTAGGGTGTTTAAAATATAGTTCTCAATCTAGTTATCAATGAATGCTAAGGCNGCATTGAATAAAACCATTATTAGGGTGTTTAAAATATAGTTCTCAATCTAGTTATCAATGAATGCTAAGGCCAAGGATTGATCACCCTTACCTCTGATATTAGGGTCAATTTGGACAAGCGATAGCTTGGCAAATCCCCTAAGTCTAAAGTTAATTTAATGAAGACTAGATACCCCTTTCAAACTTACCTCTACCACTCGCTGGATGCGATATCGATCGACGCAGCGACAGCCGTGTCGACCGATATAGCAATATCAGCATCGATCGATAGTATCGACAGAAACATCGATCGATGTTCCCTTAAGGTTATCAGACGATAGTCCTAACCCGAGGTCCAGTGGACTTAATCCTTAAACCTCCTTAAAAGTTTGAATCTAGAACTATTAATAATAAAAGCCCTTTACAACTTGCATGTATGTCATACCTGAGAAATACCTAAGTTTAACTACCTTCTTCCCTCTTAACAAATCAACCAATCAATCAAGCAATTATTTGCTACCTTTCTAAATTACTGTTTAAAACCTTATCGTCTAGCTTTATTTCAAAGACTTAATAATCTGTTGTGTAATTTTAGAGTCTCTGTGGATTCGAACCCTAAGTACTACAACCGAACCTCTTTTGATGAGAGTAATTCACTCCTTAGGGTAATTTGAGTGATATCAAGGATAGAGACTCTTCAGATAAGGCTTCCTAGATTTTAAGATCACTTATGTTCCACGAGAGCAAAATAAGATTTCTGATTTTTTTAGCTAAGACTGAGATCCTTCCATAAAGAATTATTTTTTATTGGTTGTTGTATTCCGGTCTAGTTACCCATACTACTTCAAATTTAAGTAATATAATAGCTTTTCGTTGCAAAAAAAAACCCTAATAAAACAAGAGAAATTACCTATATTCACATTTTACATGTAATTACTATAGTAATTCATAAACTTTCTTAATTACTCTGCTAGATCACGTGGGTAACGAAAGTCCCAGAAAACCAGCTTTTGTCTTAGAATTAACAAAATTGCCATTGATTAATTTAAAGAAATTGTATAATCTTCTCGAAAAAACAAAAGCCTTTGTCGGGACTTCTCACCTTCACAATCTTAAATCTTCTTCTCCACACATCAAACCTCTATCTCCGAAAACATCTTCTCACTCGCAGCCGCCGTACATTTTGTTGCCTCCTCCTACGTCGGCGTCGTCCCTGTCAGTCTCAGAACTCCGAACCCTAGCTCCGATGATTTGAGTCACAGCCGCCTCAATCTCGAAAAAATTCCCGACGGTAAGTGCGAAATATATTCTTCTCGAGGTGAAAGAGATGACGAAGGCCTTGTTCTACTCTGATTTTCTTTGATTGCATGTTAAATTTGGATAACCCTAATTCCCAATTTCATTTCTGACAAACTAAGAAACTGGTTTTGTTTTTTTTTTTTAATTTTTTGTGTTACTTGAAGTTGTTGTTATCATACATGGATTGATTGGAAGTTGAAATATGAAAACCCTAATTCCCAAATTCAAATTTGATTTCTCTTTTGTTTTTTTTTGTACATAAACTTAATACATTGCTTGATTGAAACCCCTAAATCCGATTTTCTCTTAGCAGTTAAATAATCACACTTTGTTACTTCACGATTTATGTTTCTAAATATCACAGAAAAATGACACTTTTTATTGCATTTTTATGTTGTATAATTATTACTGTTCCATTTGTGATTGTGAATTCTCTCTGTTATAATCTGATGAATGATATTTATTAACTTTGTGTTTGCTTTTTTTTGAAGGAATGGCATCATCTTCGGGTAATAGGAGGTATCCTCCGCGGCTTTATCAGATTGGTAAAACGCCTATTCAACAAAGGAGCATGAACTACAGTTGTTTTCTCGCAAACATTCAAACAATGCAAGAGAATATCGGCGAAGACGTTTGGCCTGACTTGAGAGACTCAGCTTTAGGCGTGATTCTCAAGCTGAAAGAGTTGGATTATACTTGGTCTGCAAAACATGTTCATTATTTTCTGGTGCATCAGTTGGAAATTAAGAGCAGTCATGAAATGTGGTCTTTGATAGAAGACCAGCCACTGAGGTTCTCTCTGTATGAGTTTGCAGATATTACAGGGCTAAATTTTGATCCCTTTGACACGCAAGAACAGTGGGATGTGGCTCATGAATATTTTTGGGTGGAGATGAAAGTTCCAATTTCTGAAGGACCCAAGTTGAATGAAATTCAAGCCCTTTTTCCGATCATCAGAAACTGGCCTAGAGAGAAGCGTGTAATGGTTGGCTTGTTGTGTCTACTATCCATTCGGATATTTGGAATTTCAAGCAATAGTAGAATACCTCTGCATTTGGCGAAAAGGGTGATAGATCCAGCAGCTTTTGAGCGCTATCCGTAGCATTTACCAGCCTTGTGGATTCCATTAAAATGGTGACATTCGCAGGAAAGAAGAGTTACACACTACGTGGTTGTGTTCATGCATTGCTAATTTGGATATACGAGTCTGTGTCAGGTTTAGGAGAGATATATGGGCATCAAATCTTGGAAGCTGAGGTTCCGCTTCTGTCATGGCATGGTTCTCGTCAGCGTATCAACTTCCCAAACTTCTGTGCACAAGAAAAGAAAAAATATCAGAAGGTATATCATTTTCTTTGTAATTCACTGTCTTATTTTTTTCTGCTTACTTATTGTTGTACTTTACAATACAGATTCGTGTAAGACATATCATTTTAAAGGCAATGGAGGATAGATATCCGAAATGGGGAGAAGACAAACTGCCTGATGATTTAGATAATACGATAGTTGACATTCTGAGTGATCAGCTAAACGAAAAGTTTTGGGATGTAGTACCAATTACCAAGTGCCACAAGAGAAAAATTCATGTTAGTGCACCTAGTGTCCCCGATAGAGTGGATGAGAGCCCCTCCACATAAAGAAAGAAGGAGAAAGAAACTGCTCCAGAAATGGTATGTACTTACATGTTATTGAATATTTTCATTCTTTTAGTATCTAAACTGTTTTTGGTTTGTGAGTTTTAAGGGAAGAATCGCATACTGATATTCCCATACAAAAGTTGCTTGAGGCTGTTAACAACTTGACTGGAAGAGTAGAAACCATGGATGCTAGTGTAGCTGAAAGGGTTATTAAGACATTGGAAGCTTCTGTACAAGCTCAGATGGATGCTAGAATGGCTTTATTTGAGACTGAGTTGAAGAACAAGATGGCCATACTAGAGGAAGACATAAATGTTCTTAAAGGGAAGGATGATGAAAAAGTTACATCTAATGCCGGCAAATCCAAAGAACATGAAGAAGACGACGCTTGTAGCAACACGATGGTATGTTTACATTATTATCTTCTGTTTTTATGTACAAAATACTAACTAGTTTTTTATACTTGACAGTCATGGATGGTTCAGACAAAAAAAAGTTCAGTTGATGGATTACCAATACAACACGTCGTAAAAAAAAGAGAAGAATAAGAAGATGGTGCCAGGGATACAAGTGAAGATAGAGAATCCATTTCCTATCCCACAGCTGAATGACCAATCCATTTCCACAGAGAGTTGGGAGGATCATCTACAATGGTAGAAAAGTGCAAAGTGTAGACAGGCGTTGGAAGCAATAGTTTCAAGTACTGACGAGCCTACACACAAAAGAAAAATCCAGCTGAAATTGACTCAAATTGGCCATATGTAGGGAGTTCAACAGTGAAGCGTATCAGTAAAACTGTCTCCAAGGACTCTTTTGACCCATTAGCTAAGGTGACTCCAAAGAAATTGAAGAAAGTATTGGACTTCATTATGTTTGATCTGTAAGTTATCTCTCTTCCACCCTACCTTGTTGTTTCTTAATAGTCTTATGAGATCCCTAGTCTTATTCTTTTGTTTTCTTCTTCGTAGGGAAGCTACTGAGCTTGGTTATGGAGATAAAAGCGCAACATTTTATTTGACCTTGATGATACCAAGAGAAGTTTGGCCAGCGGAGAATTATGGCTGGTTGCATGACTAAATCAATTTGTTCTAATTGTGTCTTCTTTTAATGTCACAGCACATGGCCGCAGCAATGCGTATGTTTCACAGACGCTCCATGCAATCCCAGTCTCCATACTCCTCTCCTCGAATTGCATTTCTAGGCCGCTGGTTTGTGAAATCATGGGTTAACGACTACAAGAATTTTGATGACACAAATGAGTTGCCAGAACATTATAGCTTGGCTTTCAATGGAGAATACCCAGCTGAATTTGTGACAGGTAAGAAGTGGCTTAAAGATATTGACTCTCTCTTCCTCTGCCACCATGTCAACGGAAACCACTGGGTTGCTCTTCACATTGATCTGCATAAGTCTGTAATACATGTTTATGACTGTGATAACTGAGAAGAAGATTCAAGAGGAGTGCTTGCCATTCACGAAAATGCTTCCTGTATTGCTTAACAAGATGGTCAATCCTAAGTCGAAAACAAAGCATGAGAAGCAGTTCACTTTCCATATGCACAAGAAGATCCCTCAAAATGAAAATCCAAGAGACTGCGGTATTTACACTCGCAAATATATTGAATGTTTAGCTCTGGGGTATAATTTTGTAGGCTTAAGTGATCAGATTATACCAGAAATGCGATTGAAAATGGCTGCAGAGATTTATGATGAGGTGGGTATGGAGGATTAGGAAGTATAACTTGTATTATGTTTTTCTTTGTTTGCTTTTTCTCGGATATATAACTCTAGGTTTTGGCTTATTTTGGATGGTATTTTCTTGTTTTTGGATGTGTAATATGGGTGTTTAACGTTGATGGTTAGTATGTTTACTTGTGGCTCCTCTCTTTCACTTGTTCCCAGCATATTACAAATTCTAAACAAACTGAACGTAATGTTGCACCAAATTAAATGAAATATGATGACCAAATTCTACTAAATGAAGAAGCTAAACGTAATGCTGCACCACACATTACAAATTCTGGAAAAGACAAACTAATGAACCATAATGAAATAGCCAAAGTCCACTAAAAAAACTGAACGTAATGTTGTCTCAAACTAAATAAAAACTCATCACTTAAGAGGACATGTTGAATTATGACCACTCTGGTTGCAAATTCGGCATGAGTGTTCCTTCCGTGGCCGCTTCTTAATTGCAACTTTCTCCAAAATAGATTTATGTCTTGATTTTTTTGGTCTTCCCGGTGGTTGGCGGACCTCTGGTGGTAAACATATCTTCTTGGCAAGCTCTTCTGGAATTGGAACGGCATCATCTTTGGGCATAACTCCTGTGTAATACGCGTTGTATAGGTATTGCTTCCTATAGTAACGATGACAAAGTAATATACATGACATCTTCCTAGCTTCCACAGCAGCTATGGCATGAGCACATGGTAGCTTCTCCAAATCAAATCTACGGCAAGAACATTTCTTCTCAGGTCAGATTAACAACATGTAAAGACGAGACTCCTGTCACTTGTGACTGATGAATGTCTATTGCTTAAACTTTTAGTAGATTAGCAATAGGTATCCGGCCCTGCAAAATTTAAAGCTTAGTATAATAGAAAATAGTCTATAATATTACACGACATAACAAAATATATTACCTCCAACACCTTCTCTACACCACGAGTAAGAGAGGTTCATCAACTCAGCGTCATGTTTTCTTGTTGCAAACCAGCGTGTCATCATTAACCGGATCGACTCTAGAAGGTGACCAATGAGCAAGCTTCTAGCACCAGACAAAGCTCGATTTATGGATTCAGCTATGTTGTAAGGAGGTTATATCTATCACCTTTAAGATGAGCTCGTGCCCACTTACGTACATCAGCACGTTCTAGATATGCATGCAAAGCTGGGTTTAGCTCTTTGATTGTCTCGAAGGTTGCTTGAAAATCCGTTAACCTAAAAGAGTTGGCGGCTTTTTTTACCAATCCAAACAAATCACGCCCTTTGTATCGTAACAAGATGTTTTTATATAAGTGGTATGTGCGAATTCCCCTGCTTGCCAATGGATAGACCACTGCAATAGCTTTCTCTATTGACTTGTGCCTGTCAGATATTAACACCAATCCTTCATCATCAAGGATCACACGGCTGAGTTGGCGGAGAAACATGTCCATGATTCATCATTCTCTATGTCAACCACAGCAAACGCAATGGGAAATATTTGAAAATTACCATCTTGTGAGGTTGCAATCAGAAGTGTTCCTTTCTACTTCCCTTGCAAAAACGTTCCATCAACCACCACAACCTTCCTCATATATGGAAATCTAGTAATGCTAGCGCCGAATGCAAGGAATAAATACTTAAATATGTTGTTTGTATCAACATCCAGTCGAGTCACAGTCCCTGGATTTGACATTTTAATCATGTGCAGGTAAGAAGGTAATTCCTTATATCCACTCTCTGAAGAACCCATTACGAGATCTCTAGCAACTATAAGTGTACGATGAGATTTCCAGTAATCCATCTGCAATAAACAGTAAACATTAACCCATTTAAAATGAAGTAAGGGCTGGAGAAGAAAGTATATTTGAAGCATAAGTTTATTCAACCTTGATTCCGAAGCTTATGTTCATAGCACTAGAAACATGACGTGGCAAAATAGATGGATCAACCCCACCAATATAGTCTTTGTACAAGAGTCCAAGAATCTCAGGAATAGCTTGTTGGGAACGAGATGAGCGTTCCGTTACAGAGCAGGTGTGTTCATCTACATATACTCGGACTATAAACTTGAAAGAGTCACCTATTGGCGTAGCTCTTAGCTTCCATGTACATCCTTGTACTCAACATTTTAAAAAGAGCAGTGTTTGCGTTGATGCAATGACATCAAAATCAAACTTGTGGAGAACAGAACATATCTTCAAACGTGTCTCCAATGCATATTTCGAATCGTAACTCTGCCCCACATCAAATTTGAATGAGCGCAAATCAGATATACTCAATTGAGACTCTCTTCTTTCTGTCTTTCCTGCATAAATAATCTTTGTACAAGATCCATGAACCTCTTCTACATGCTGTGGTGGAAGCCCATATGTAGTAAAGTTTTCATCATCAGATGTTGCTCCATCAGAATCATCGCAGTAATCGAATCGAACACCCTCTTCGTCTGTAGCTTCTTCTTCGTCACACAATGAGTCATCTCCTTGTATGAGTTGTTTCTGATCTTCACCAGCTCCTTCTCCAACGATTTTTTTCACTTTAAATTCTACACATAGCCGAACGTTCTCGACTTTATGAAGACCCAAAAATGTATGAAACTGCCTTTCGTTTGCTATTTTCACAGGTGGTGTATTGAAGTTTTGATTGTGTAGATTCTGCTTCGGAACAAGGTACCTCAGTTCCAAGTCGTTTTATGCATAATCAACTCCATAATCCTCATATATTATTTTCACAAACTCTTTAAATCGAGTGTCCTCATTCGTAGAAACTATTATGCTACCTTGATCATTATCTACTTCAAATAACCACTTCATTTTCTCAACTTTCCACTTCCCAGAGACGACAATCATGTGTTCCATTACTCTCCAATCGATATGATTTAGAAGACACCGTTGTAGATCTCCATGCAAGTATATTCAAAATTTATGAATGAGAGGTAACAGAAAGAAGAAGACGACAGAGAACGTAAACCTAATTACGAAACGTGAGGTATGCTTCTTAACTTAAACCGAATTTTAAATTTGTTTTAAACGGAGGTTTATATTAATTTAAACCAAAAGAACAAATTGATTTAAACCAAAATTTAAAATTAATAAAAACCGAAAATAATTTAAACATAACCAAGTTAAGATAAACCGAAATCCTTGTGAACTTAACCAGAAAATTCGAGTAGATAAGTCTGCTACAAAAGTGTGTCTTAATGTGGTAATTAAATTTTTTTAATATGTCTGCCGTCAAAGATGTCAATTTTTAAAATCTGCTACCAAATAAATATAAAAGTCGACCATAAATTTAAATAGGATAAACATATCTTTCATATGAATTTATATATGTTACTCATTAAAAACGGTTGAAGGTAATTTTAAATCGGTCTTAAAAATCTAACTAATATGATATAAAACTGGCAGTTTTAAAAAATCGGCCACTTCGTTCGATAGTCAAAAACATATAAATCTATTGTCAACATTAAATCGGACAGATAAATCAGCCATCTTAAACAAATCTGTTGTAACTCAAAAGTGTGCTACCAAATACACGGCAGATGTAAATTTTACATCAGGTTTAATTAACAGATTTATATCATGATAGATTTATTTTTTTATTAAAGAAATCTGTCGACGAAAATTTTGGAAAACTTTAAATGAAAATTTTGGAATATACCTTTTCAATCACAATTGTAAAAAGGGGCATTTTCGACCCTTAAAATTATTTAGTAATTTTAAACTTAAATGACTTATTCTAGTAATTACTGAACTAATTTGACTTATTCTAGTAAACTTCCCTAATTTAAATATCTGAAAGCCATTTATTCTTTTTTCTATATTTCTCGTCACTGTAATTTAAGTGACATAATAAAACAACCACGTTTTTAGCTCTTCTACTTTTCTTCAGAGTATCTAACCTCTCTGTTACCAAAAAAAATATCTCATTTTGTTTCTGTTCTTTGGAGAGAGAATAAAAATGGCATATAGATCGGCAGCGATGGTGGGCGAAGTTTAACGGTGTTGCTGGTAGATCTATACGCCTTCGAAAAATTTCAAGAGTTGATTACCTGCTAGGCCACATTATGACTTTTCTTTACATTGAAAGGCACTTAGTACATGTGAGGCACTTTCACATGGGTCTCAGGTGTTGGTTGGACGACTATACCCTTATGGAAAACAAGCAGAGTTCGTGTGTGTGTTTCTTTGTAGGAAGTTATTTTAGTTTTATTTTATTTTACCCCATGGCATTTAGTCCACTTTTATTTCTTTTTTTACTATGTAAATAAATATATAACAACTGTATTAAAATCTCTTATTTTTTTCTTATTATTTTGATATCCATATTCATATACTTTATATTTTATTTTTTTCTTATATTTTTTTTTTACCCATCCGCGCACCAGCTATCCACGCACAGATATCCACACCACCCATCCACACTTATCCATCCACATCTTTGCACATCTGGGTTTTGAAATCCAAACTTTGCTGATCTGGATTCTGAAATCCATAACATATGGGTTTTGAAGAAGGTACCAGCTTCTTTAGTGGTGGAGATGCTTATATTTCCGTCACGAAGCCTGACGTCACAAAACCGACGCTGTGGCTCAAACCCACCGGACATTCCCTCGTTGTTCTTTGCTGAAAACGATTTGCTACGCCTGAGTTCCGGGAAGAAACTTGCTCTGACCCGTCTGTTCCCATTGACGTTGGTAGTAGATGGTTTGAAGTGAGCTTTCAACGCTGCGGTGGATATGGTGGATGGTTTCCGGGAAGAAGATGACGTCACTGCGGTGGAGCTCCGTTGTGATCTAAGACGGTGGCACTGCGGTGGAGCTCCATCATCAGAATTGATTTGTTACAATCNAGTAGATGGTTTGAAGTGAGCTTTCAACGCTGCGGTGGATATGGTGGATGGTTTCCGGGAAGAAGATGACGTCACTGCGGTGGAGCTCCGTTGTGATCTAAGACGGTGGCACTGCGGTGGAGCTCCATCATCAGAATTGATTTGTTACAATCAAAGAATTTTTTCATGGCAGGAAAAAGAGGTATATGGAAGAGGACGACAAAGGGGAGTGAATTAAGGTTCATAAAGTGTGAATTAGGAAAGTGAGAGAGATAGAAGATAGCTGAGAAAAATGGGTAAAGTTAAGAGATAATCACGAGAGAGAGAGAGAGAATAAATCTTTGAGAATTGTGTTAGAGGGTATAAAAGTCAAACAACACTACAAAAGTGTGTCTCATGTGGAAAGTGCCTCCACATGTAATTAGAAAGTGGGAAAGTGGCTGTGAATGTAAAAAATTCAAATTTCAATTAATTGAAACATTGACATATTTTCAAGATCGGTCGTATTCTTTTAAGTTATTGTATAGTTAACCATTTTGCTTTACAGTTGTATTTAAATGAATTTTTTTATTCCCTGAGGTACATTATGATTTTGGAACTACATCCCAAACGACATACATATGCCAATTGATAAAAATTAAAGATCAGCTTATTTAAACTTAGTCATGTTCTTAAATCAGTTTGCACACATATTCATTTGGTTTACAGTTATTTTATTGTTGAACATTTTCTGTAAGATTGATTTGAGTACTGCTTATATAAACGGAAGCGTAGTAAGTAAATAACATATGATAAATATATCAGTTTATTTAAGCCTAAACATATTGTTTGAAGATATCCTGAACGAAACAGAGCATACCCAAATAAGAAATACTGCATCCAGAGCTTCAATATCTTAACCTATGCCATGTGTGGCTTTTTGGCCATCTTGGAAGATGCTCCTTCTGAAGGCTTCTTAGTGTCGGGACCACTTGGAGCTTCTCATGTAGTCGCTCTTTCCTGAAGACTGCTACAGCTAACAGCCAACTTAGCAGAGACTGGGTTGCCACCAGGCATATCATTTCAATTTTCATTGTTTTTCATTGCTTCTCATGTGAACGTCTGATGAATTGCAGTGAAATTGTACTTGCTAGCCCTGCCCTGAAAGGGGAAAGCTGCGTCTCCTCCGGGTTCACACCCTTTCATTCCTAAGTGACCAAGTGTTGATTGTAAGTGTATTAGAGCATAAGCGGAGCAAACTGGTGGATGATGATATGCAATAGAATAGTCACGTACCAATAGATGTCCAGCTTCTTAGGCTCTGATGGTATAGAGTTTCGTCATTAACCGCCATCAAAACCAACGAATAGACCTTCAGCATCATCATCAGCAATGGTCATCTCCACCCGATAGGTAGAAGTCAAATAAAATGCATCAAAAGTCAGATGTATCTCTGTGAGTGTTGACATTCAGTGCAATTAAATTAAGATAACATGTTATAAGGTACTACATACCAGAGGAAACCAACATCATTAGTATTTCTGCAAGTCACGCAAGTAAATGCTGACACAGTCCGTCAAAGCTCTTAGTACACTTGGAGCAAGAGACTTAACACCACCCATTGTCCGTCTTGATGCTGGTGACCTTCCCGGTGCTAATAAAGTCAATCTTCTACATTCTTATAATATCAGAATGACATACATAGTTATAAACATGCATGACTCAAAACCATTAAAGGTAGATAGTAGACTGTCAGATTCCAAGAATACGTAAATACCTTCCACAATTTTTGGGAATATGCTTGTTGTGTCAACAACCCTTGGATCACCACCTATGGCTTTAAGCTGGTTGTGAAACGATACAGCTTGTGAGTAGAACAAACTCAACGTCAAAGATACCAAAGTGATCAACGTCTAATTTATCAAGAACATTTGTCATGAAAATGTAAAAAAGTTAGAGGGCTTAGTATGAAATAGTGAGACACATATCGAATTAATGGTTGCCATCACACGGTTTTTATCTTCTGGAAGGTTGCTCACGGTAATCTTAACAGCGGGTGAGCTCACCAATAATGTCTGTGAGAGTAAACATTAAATATCTTATCCAACTAAATTGATGAATAGGAGGTTTACTGGAAGATTGCTGTCGGTATTGGTTAGGCCAACCATCTCGCTGTGACTATCAAATGTGCTAAGGGAATACATTGATCCTGCCTTGAGCAGAGGCTTGTAGTTGGAAATACGGTGTACATTGACGGCGGCTGGGATGAGGTTCATCTGAAAATCATGTTAAGAAGAAATCATAATCAATAAACAGCTTCAATAATTCTTATTCACAAGATGTTCAATAAAGACATGAATTAAAAAATTTTAAATCATGAGTTTCTAAGTGGAAATAGTTTAACACTAAATGATCATGAATTTAAAGACAAAAATTAACCGTGGCATCCAGGAGGAGCAGGTTCCCAGGATCTGAGAAACACACTGGTGGAAGAACAGCGGCCGATCTTCAAATACTAAAAAATAAGATTTCTTTGTGGATTTCACGATTTGAGAGGATGAAGAATGACCTTTTTATAGGTCTAGATACAACGCCTAACAAAGGGAAAGGTAGAATTTAATGTGAAATCATGGTTAACCTGGGTCAATGGAGTTAAAAAATTTGTAAAAGGTAATGAATGAAGACCTCGTAACGTTTCGTTGGATTAGAACCAAAGATAAAACGACGCGCTAGAAACTTTTCACGGATTATTCACTACGAATCATATCACTCAATAACCTAAAACTCCATTGTTGTTGCAGATCATGATCGAAGAAGAGGAGCCCTAATTATTTATCTCGCCGTTTGAAGAAGAAGATATCAGTCTCTATCGATCGGGATCTTATTGCAATTTTCACTAAACTAAATTAAAAAGAAAGAGTTAAAAAGAAAGAGTCTAGTACGAGCTTAGGAGAAAACCCACTTACATCGTAAAGAAACCAGCAACATTCGTTTTGGAGAGGACACGTGTCATGTTCTAATCACACTATTTACTGATCTCGCTCACCCTAGAGTGAGAAAACTGTCTTTTATATATATAGATAGATTAAGATTATGGCACAATGTCGCCACCGTTTAGTTTCTGGTAATAAGAAGACTCTTTGATTTGATTTTATTTTAAAACAAAGTTACTGATTTCATTTACTGTAGGAATGGCTGCTCTTCGTTTAGGAACTTACGGTGTCCATGTCTTTAAGGCAGAAAATCTTCTTACAAATAGGTTGAGATTCTGATTTTTTACGAAATTCAGTTGCTTTTCTTCTAGTTAGCTATCTGGGTTTTACTGTTCTGGTGTTTGATTTCTCTAAACAAGTTATGATATTTCAGGTGTGGCAAACGGCTTCTATTTACCATGTGTTTCACACTGCATATCTTGTTTTTTCTCCTAGTACCAAATATCCCAACATTGTAAGCTTCTTCGTTGCTGAGGACCTCTCATTCTTTCTTTCCTCTGTTTATACTTTGACATATCTCTTTCTTCCACATTTTTGTGGCTCGTTGACTGCGGTGATCGTGGCCTTTTCCGGCACGTAAGTTGTTTTCTTTCTCGATTTGTGTGTTTTTCTTAAACTTTGAAATTTATAACTCTTGACCGGATATGTTGATAGAGATTCTATGCTAGAATGTTGGTGGGATGTCTTGTAATTGGGGTTACTGTGCTTCAATGTGATTTGGACTTCCAGTATGCAATCTAGTCTCTGGCACCATCAATGTTTACCCACAAGACTAAAGTAGATGTGATTAGCATAGGTCTCCCTGTATCTAAGTTAAATTATATTTGCAGTATCCATGTTTTTTTATGAAATAGTTTCCCCCTTGTGTTCTTGACTTTTTTTTTCATTTAAAGAATAAAAATATTGTTTTCACTGTAAGTACTTATATTTCAGATTGCTTACTAGGTACTCCAGTTTCAAACTTATGGGTAGGTGGTCTTTTACTAGGTATAAGAATGTAAAAGGCTTCATGTTCGTCATTGCTGCATTCAGTGTTACCGTCAATTTGTGGTCATTCTTCTGCCTTGTCCTACTTTTGGAGAAGTTTTATCCTATTTATACTCAATTAATGTTTTCTCCTCAAAGCTAATATATAAATGTAATGACCTGATTATGTTAGCTACGTGCTTCACTTGTTGAATTTGTTGCTAGAAATATTAAATATTGATAAATGGCTAGATTGATGTAATCATAATGCATTGTATTTTATTTTGTATTCAGTATTAGTACATAAGTTGTTTCACTTGTTGCAGAAGGTGATTTCAGTTCATATATGCTCTCTACTTTGAATCAGGGACAGACTAAAATTGGTAAGAACCATGACCAGTCATCAAATAATTAGAAAATTAGAAATTGATTGTTTATGATCTCGATTTATTTAATGAGGTTAGATAACTATAAAACAACATTGCTTAGATAAAGTTGCTTGCTAGGATCGGTGTGGTGATCACTGCAGCACCATGTAAATCACAAGAACCGGCATGGTACTTATTATGCTGGTAGTAAGTATTGAAAACAACAGAGTATGGTCCTTGAGAGTGTCGGACAAGAAGAAAGTTTGTCCACGCTGAATCCTGCTACAGAATGCTTCGCTCTGTTGACAAGCCCAACTTAATGCTGCTTGTACCACTTGGTCCGATATCTGGAGATTGAATACACACCATGTTCCTGCGCTTGACGCTTCTATTTATGAAAAGAAGATACATATGTCAATGTGTGAAATATCACAAGTGGACATTACAATTTTGGTTTACCTAAATTTTGAGGAACTGTTGCTGATATGAAAAGAAATAGAGCAATTGTTATTCTTATCAACATTTTCGTCATCACAAAATGAAAGTTTGAGAGCTTAAGAATGGTTCTAAATTGAGTATTTTATGATGTTACTAGAGAATATCTATTAAGGACCAAGTAAAATAATTTACTATTGATGTGCAAGTGTTATCAATTGTCAAATCGTTTGGGTGAATAATAACTATTGTGAAATATGTAATTGTTTTCCTCAATTGGATTCAACATTCTAGGGATCACAATAATTAAGATAGTTTATATATAGAAGACATCTTTCTAGTATTATTTGAAAAATCAGTTTCTTACATGTTGTACTCATGTTAGTTCTTACGATTGTTAATTACACAAGTACCCTTAGGAATTAAAATATTACATATAATTATCATTATTAAAATTGATTTACCCTTTAGTTTAATAATTGATGTTAATTAGAAGTTTCCTTTTTGTAAATAACTTAAAAAATAAAAAGACACATCTATAAATTTTAAAAAAGAATTTTAAAGAGGCAAATATATTTATATATAATGTGCTTTAACAAAAACGGAAAGTTAAAAAAAAATAATCTTGATATTAAGGAAATAATATTTCCTTTTAAATATAATCTTAGACAACAAAAATATATTTTTAAGGTAATAAAAATATTTTTCTTAAATATATATATTTTCTTAAATAAAATACTATCCTTAAATCTACCAATTTTCTCAAAAACAAATCACAAAAAAAGGTATTAATTTTCAAAATGTTAAATGATATTCTTATTAAAACTGAATTTACAAGAAGCTTAAATAATTAGAAAATTATTTTTAAAATACTATACCTTTTGATAATTTTAATGAAGTAAAATATTCTATTTTGCACCAATACAAAAATTCCTTTTTACTTAATTCATATTATTTCTTTATATTTATCCTCAATTATCTAAAGAATAGTATATAATGAAGAGAAATTCTTGGGTTCACCCCCTAGGGTGAACCTAAAGTTTCACTAATCAATATGATTTTATTATTTCATATTCAGTATATTTTAAAAAAAGAAACAAAATATTATCGAGTTATATTATGTTTTAATTTTCTTACTTTTAATTTATTTAATAACGTTAGTAAAATACTAAATCCTAAACCCTTGAGTAAATCCTCAACCCTTGGATTAATTTTAAACTCTACCATTTATGTGTAAGCCAAGGGTTTACAATTTATCCAAAGGTTTAGGGTTTAGTGTTTTGCTTATGGTATTAAAAATATTTTTATATAATTCAAGGATTTATTCAAGGGTTTACACAAAGGTCTTAAGGTTTAGGATTTAAGGTTTATGGTTTAGTGTTTTGATAATAGTATTAAAAATTAATATTTTTTGCAACTACTATTATCATTTATTTATTTTTATCTTTACATTTTTAAAAAATAATATGGTATTTTATTTAAGAAAATAAATCTAAATATTAAGTAAAAAGGAATTTTTTAATTGGTGTATAATATAATATTTTAATTCATTAAAAGTATCTAAAGTTATACTATTTAAAAAAAAAATTCTAATTATTTAATCTTCTGGTAAATTTAGTTTTAATAAGAATATCATTTAACATTTTATAAATTCAATAATACTAGAACTTAAAGTTATTTAAGAGAATGACTGCTATTTTCTCAAAAACAAATCACGTATTACTCATCAGAACTGAAACTATATACTATTATTCAGTTATGTATTTTTTGAACTCTTTTCAAGTCATATGTTTTTGTATTGAATTAAGGTGTCTAAATCTTATTGAGTACATTTTAGATTATAGTTATATTCAAATATTTTTATTTTTTTCCATCTAGGAAGTGTTTTATTTTCATGTTTTATGTGGTCATTATGATGACATAGATTGTTGTTAATTCTGTGACAATGGCGAGTTATGACAAATTAAAACGGTAACAAACAGCCGTAAAAATCCCGTTGTACATATATTATCGTCGTAAAAATCATCTCATAGCAGACCTTTCATTGTAATATCTTTGTAAAGTTCACGATGAAATTTTTTATCCAAATTCGAGACACAAGACTTCAACGTGAAGTCATCCTTAACCCACGAGGATGACCTTCGTCTTAAATTAATCGTTAATGATTTGTTGTAAAATCTTAGTACAGTTTCAAAGTGAAATCATTATTTAGGTATACAAATTTTATGATGATTTTAAATTGAAGTCGATGTTAAATCCATGTAAAATTTTACTATGAGTGTACATGTATGTCCTAGTATAGTTCCAATAAAACATTATGAGCACTTGATACTTTATTCGCGCTATGCGCGGATTATGTGTTTTACATTTATCAAAATTTCATCTTTAATTAATTTATTAATGATTTCGTTACTTTTTCATTTATCAAAATTTCATCGTTAATTAAGTTATTAAAAAAAAAAAATATTTGTAAATATGAAACTTATATATAACAAATTTTATTGCTTGTTTTCCTCTAAAAGAAGTCTATCTTAAAATTTTAATACTTAAGTTTTTTTTTTTACTTTTAATAGTTTGATATTACATCTAAACATATGAACCTTCTAAAACATGTATCCCATTACCCCAAATAAAAATAAACTAACACATTAATCTTTATAATTTGATTAAGATATAAAATAAACTATGATTTTTAGTTTTCATAAAAATATTTAAAGTAAACAAATCGTAAAATAGTTTATCAAATTAATAATTGTTCAATCTAATAAAATATTATGATTATAAATTATTAATATTGTTTTTGAAAAAAAAAAGTTGATATCAAGTGTGTCGGCTATTTTTCGGGGAACATTAACCAAGTGTTATAAGTTAAAAATATTTCTGATTTATTCCACAATAAAGTTTTATTTGTGAGATTTTTTAAAGAGCCAATGGCTAAAAAATCTTCATGGAAGATTTAAAAAATTTTGAAATAGGAATGGAGATAAATCTATAAAAATTATTAAAGATAAGATGTTAAAGATAAGATGTAATTAAGAGGACAGCTAGAATTTGTACGCTAAGAACCATGGATAAACAAAAGAAAGATATTCTTATAGGAGAATCTTCATACACACATTCATTTAGAGGAACATAAAAACGAATGTGAAGCACCAAGCTGTAAAATAGATTTCTCTAGTAGAAAAGTGCAACGAAGAAAACCATATCAAGTTTATCTTCTCCTGCTCCCTCAAACTCATATAGGCAAAGAACACCTCATATTTAAACAGTAAAACTCAGCCACATCAAGTTTAGGTCACGAGTTCGAGTCACGGGAGGGGAGAAGTGTCCATGGCCATAACAAGTACAGACAAAGGCTGGTTCCGGGCCTAGGGGAGATTAAGGCCAAAGGCCCAAAACCATCCTAGTTAAAAAAAAAAAAAAACTTAGCCACAGCTGGTATTAGACATGAGTTAAGAAAAAGCTATAAAAACATATCATTGACCGTCTACAATTTTTTTTTTTTTTTCAGTTCATAGCCAAAACACGTGGCTGCATGCATCTGCAACAACTTCCTCGATTATAAAGATACATAAAGAGTTAACATAGAACTTACCTTTAACCAACAAAAAAAAACAGAGAACTTACCATCCAACCTTCAAATTTGTAAGATTTCTAGATCTACAAATGCCTCTTCGTCGATTTGAGCCCAACTCGAGCTTGATTTTTGGAAAAAAAAAGCAACGTTAGCTTATTATCTCTCAGTCAAGTACCAGTTAATACCTAATGTAGCGAATAAAGTCGATATTTAACTAATGCAGGTTTACTTATCAAAAGATTACTTCAATGAGTATGTAGACCATAATACGTGCTCATACCGTAATTTGACATAGGATACAATATCAATAAACTTAGCTAGATTAGGTATATTTATTAATATATAATTAACTTTACAGAAATATAAATCAAAATCAAAATTAATTTATTTAAATGTAGTTATTTCTACTTCGTTTATTTCAAAATAACTCAGTCTAACTAAAATATATTATAGACAATCTTGGTTTGATATAAATATTAATTTTTTTATTTTTCTAGCCAGATGAACTTTAATAATTTTCATTAGTTTGGCCAAAAAAAAAAATTTCTAGATAGATTGTTATAGGGGTGGGCGTTCAGATAATTATGATCAAAGAAAGAGAAGAAAAGAAACAAGTAATATATCAGTGCTGAGAGATTTTCAGGCACAAATAAAATTTTGTACCTCTAACTCAGATATCATAACTCATAAGATTTTCAGGCACTGCTCCAGCATTAACTTCTCTTGTGCCACCACTTCAGCAAGTTGAGAGGCAAGTGGAACGATATCCTCTATCTGCTAATGAAAATATTCTTTAAAGTTACTAAACCACCTACTTAGATGTCACCTTTTTACCCCTCGGCATAGAAATATATAACATACCGTAGGAGCAAAACTATTCACAGTTGAAATGATAGCATCAGAGGCTGCTTCTCCCTTCTGAAATATAGTGACAGCAGATTCTATGTTCACCTGAAAACCTTAGTTGTTATTGCCAAAAAAAAAAAAAAAAAAAAAGGTGAGGAGCATGATCTAAATTACCTTTGCACCTTCCCTTAGGGGAACCCTGGAAAGAAGAGAATGCATGGCTTGTATGGACATGGAAATAGATGAAAAGTGTTGTCTTCTCATGTCCTCCGCCTCAAGATGCTTAACCTATTTCATATTTATTTCTTATCAATCCGATTTAGACTTGCTTCAAAAAGACCAGCAAATGGTTTTTTTGGAGCAGAGACGTACCTGAGAAAGAAGGACATGAGCCAGCTTCATTTCCAAGTTTTTCTTTTGCAGATTAATTCTCTCTTGTATAACCAAATTTTGTAGTTTGGTAAGAGCATCCCATGCACAGAGTAATTGTTTCTGGAAAAAGGTTTCATGAGTAGAAGTGATGATGATGACATTATTACCTTTGCTCGGAGTATTGTTTGCAGCCGACACTCTAGCATTGACAAACCTCCACTGAACCAACCGATTGTTCGTAAGTTTCAGCTGATGAGCAGACTCTGTTGTCTTTGGTTTTAATGGTGGAGAAGGCTTCTTCTTGCTCCTGAAGAAATCAAAACAAAGGTTCAGTAGTTTACAAGGCCTTTGTCTCTTGGAGGCTTGAGGCTCGAGGAGATCTGATGAGCTGCTTCCAATGATCTTCCTGGTGACATTGCCCACTGAGACATCGAACTGCTACCATACCTAGCCGCTGATTGTTTCAAAACACGTAACTAATGTAAAGGCACACCTTCGATTTTTGTCGTCGAGGCGTTTTTTGAGGATGTTGAGGATAGTTTTATTAATGGTCTCTGCTTGTATGTTGCCTTGAGGATATCTTGGAGTTGATTTTGTCAATCGTATTTTCCATTTCTCGCAGAAAGCTTCGAATATACTCGAGATGAATTGAGACTTGTTGTCCGTTTCGATTTCGTATGGGACCCCATGTCTGCAAACTATATTCTTCATACGAAACTCTCTACTTGGGCGTCTTTGATGCTCGCGTAAGATTCCGCTTCGACCCACTTGGAGAAGAAATCGGTTAGGACCAAAAGGAAGCGTTTTTGTTTCGACGCTTGCATCGGCCCGACTATATCCATTGACCATCGCATGAATGGATACGGTGCCGAGATGGATGAGAGAACTTTGGCTGGCTGATGGATAGTTGGAGCGTGCCTTTGGCCGTTCTCGCATTTTCGTGCAAAATTCTCGCAATCCTTGATCATCGTCGGCCAAAAGTATCCGTGGCGTTTGATTTTTGTTGCAAGAGACCTTCCGCCGGAATGGTTTCCGCAAGAACCGGAATGCACTTCTTGCAGTATCCGCAGTGCCTTTTCTCCTTGCACGCAGGTCATAAGTGGTCCGGAGAATCTCCACTTATAGAGCTCTTTGTCGACTAGAACGTACCTTGCGGCCTGAGTTTTTATTTTTCGGGCTGCCCATTTTTCCGATGGGAGTTCTCCGTTGGTGATGTATGCGAGGATCGTTTCCATCCATGGCCGGTTGAACCCGTAGTCAGACTGATCTGCGGCTGGACGATCATTGTTTTCGTTGATATCATCTTCCGGTTCGTCGATCAGGTTTATGACTATAGGTGGTCCGATGATAGGGTGTTCGATGAATTTGACGGGAATTACCCTGCTCAGACCAGGATCCGAGCTTGATGCCAAGGTGGCCAGGGAGTCTGCTTGGGTGTTTTCGGCTCGAGGGATCCTAGTAAGGGCGAAATGGTCAAACTTTTGGGTTAAATCCTTGACTAAGGTTATATACGCTTCCATCCTTTCGTCCCTCGCCTCGTATTCTCCGCTGAATTGGCTAGCTACCAACTGGGAATCGCAGTAAGCGTGGAGAATGCATATCTTTAGGCCGCGAGCTAGTCGCAATCCTGCGATCAAAGCCTCATATTCTGCTTCGTTGTTTGAAGCGTGGAAGATCAATCGAAACGATTGCTCTAGTATTTCTCCCGTCGCTGATACAAGTCGGACTCCAATCCCAGAGCCTTGGTTGGACGAGGATCCGTCGACGTATAGGATCTAAGTCGAATTCGGCTACTGGTCTGTCGTGCCCCCCGTTGGGAGTTCTACTAGAAAATCTGCGAGCACTTGCGATTTTGCACAAGTCTTTGCACGATATTCAATGTCATACTCGCTCAGCTCGATTGCCCATTTTGCTAATCTTTCCGATTGGCTAGGGCTATGCAGAATTGTGCGGAGAGGGAATGAAGTGGGCACGACGATAGTATGGGACTGGACGTACGGTCTCAGTTTCCATGCCGACATGACTACGGCTAGCGCCAATTTTTCCATCATCGGATATCGTGTTTCCGCATCCAGCAGCGTTTTACTTACGTAAAAGGTCGGTTTTTGCTCACCACATTCTTCTCGTATGAGGACGCCGCTCACGGCGGTCGTCGATACCGCAATGTATAGAAATAATGGTTCTCCTTCTACGGGTTTTGCGAGTACTGGCGGGGTAGTTAGGTAATGCTTTAGCTGATGGAAAGCTTTTCTGCATTCTTCTGACCACTCGAACTTTTTGTTTCCTTTTAATGTTTCGTAAAAAGGAAGACATTTGTCCATTGACCGCGAGATAAAGCGGTTAAGTGCTGCGACCCTGCTGGTTAATCTTTGTACTTCCCCTTTTGTCCTAGGAGACACCACTTCTATCAATGCCGTGATTTTTTTTGGGTTGGCCTCAATCCCTCGGTAAGTGACGAGGTATCCTAAAAATTCTCCGGATGCGACGGCAAACCGACACTTCGCAGGATTCAACTTCATGTTATGAATGTTGAGCCTCTCAAAACATTCTTGGAGGTGCACGACATGATCTCGCTCTTCGAGTGATTTCATGAGCATATCGTCGATGTACACTTCCATCGTTTTTCTGAGTTGTTCGGCGAACATGCGATTGACGAGTCATTGATAAGTCGTGCCGGCATTCTTAAGACCAAAGGGCATTACCTTATAGCAATAGGTTCCACGATCAACTATGAACGTGGTTTTCTCCCGATCGTCAGGGTTCATCATGATCTGATTGTACCCTGAAAAAGTGTCCATGAAAGATAAGATTTTGTTCCCTGCGGTTGCCTCGACTAGGCGATCGATGTCAGGCAGCGGATAACTATCTTTAGGACATGCTCTATTGAGATCGGTGAAATCGATGCAGACTCGCCACTTTCCGTTTTTTTCTTAACGACAATTAGATTAGCAAGCCAGTCAGGATATCAGACTTCTATGATCAATCCAACTTTGAGGAGTCTATCGATTTCATTGTTGACCGCCTCGGCGCGTTCTGGCCCCAGTTTCTGTCTTTTTTGTTTGACGGGTTTGGATGTCGGATCAACATTGAGTTCGTGACAAGTGATGTTAATGTCGATTCCTGGCATATCTTCCGCAGTCCATGCGAACGTGTTCGAGTTTTGTTTCAGACATGTTAGGAGTTCGGCTTTTAAGGTCTCGCTTAGGTTCCCTCCGATTTCGACGCAGCGTTCAGGGAATACCTCATCGATGAATACTGAGATAACCGGTTCGCAGGTCAGCTCGCATTTACCTTCCAATTCCTCGGCTGCTCGCAACTGCCAGAAGATTTCCGTTTTATCTTGCTCTGGGGCGTTGTCGAGGGCAGACGATTTCTTTTTCTTTTCGGAAGAAGCGTCAGTCGGCAGATTTTTCCGTTTTAAATCTGCGGCATAGCAAACCTGCGAGGTTCTCCGATTTCCCCATATGGTCTCGATTCCGCACGGAGTCGGAAACTTAAGACACATATGATACGTCGATGGAACCGCTTGCATCGAGTTTAACCATGGTGTCCCTACGATTGCGTTGTAGGACATGGGCCGATCAACGACTTGGAACTCGACGATTTTTACTATGCTTCCGGTGCGAACCGTAAGGTTGATTTTGCCGAGAGTCATAGTGATTTATCCCGAGAGTCCTACTAGCGGGCTTGTTGATATCACTCAAATGTTTAACCCTAAGGAGTGATTTACTCTCTCAAATAAGAGGTTCAATCGTAGTACTTAGGGATCGAATCCACTAGAAACTAGAGTCACAAAAGATATAATCCTAAGTGATTAACAAAAGATATAATCCTAAGTGATTAAGCTAGGTTGAAAAGGTTTAAAACAATAAATAAAAGTTGGTAGCAATGGTAAGTTGCTAAGGAAAATAGGTTTTGGGTTTGAAAACAATGAAAGAAAGTAGTTAGATTCAAGGTTACTATTCATAAAATCATGATTATAAATCTATGGATGTCTTAACGAATTGCTTGCAAATATATGAGAACTTCAATCCTTAGACAAATCTGTAGCTGTCGCTATTAGACTCGTCCATTGATCTGATTGCCGACAGTATCGATCGATGTTGCTATCGCAGTGTCGATCGATATATGTTGCCGTCGATCGATGACTCTATAGGAGTATCGATCGATATATAGCATCAGATCGAATTGAAACTGTGTTCACCCGAGAATTTATATTAGGCTGGCTATCGCATCGTGCCTAATAGAGTCTGGGCTTAGCCAAATGATTTCAGGAAAATGACTATTAGATTTGTCACTCCATAATCATAACTCTAGGTAGAAAATCTAGAGTAAGAATTAGGGTTCATTTGAATAATGAATATAACAACTCAACAATCCATAGTTGGGGCTAATCCCTCATAACTATTTGAACCCCAAATCTAACAGATGAATCTACTCAGACATAGCCAAGAGATTCATAGCAAAAGAATAAGATGAAAAGAAAATACTTTATTGCTTAAGTAGAAATAGAATACAAAACTTTCTTATTAGATGTAATGATGTCTTTCTAGGGTTCATATGCATAACTATAAATATGGAGTACAATTAGGTTAAAAACTCGTTAGGGGCAATCTTGTAATTTGGTGAGAACTTGGGCTTCAAGTCGGCCAAGTAAATCTTGCTCATCACGCTCTGTATCGATCGATGGTACATGGTGTACATCGATCGATGGAGTATCTCGACTTCAACTTCTACGGAATCGTCATCGATCGATTACACAAAGTGTGTATCGATCGATATGTGTCTCTCAATGTCGGATCTTCATAGTCATCTTGTAAAACTCTCCTTTAAGCTCCATAAGGCACCTAAATCATCACTTTACCACAAAATGCTCCTGAACCTGAAAACATACCTAATAGACTCCAAAACATAGATAATTATAATAAAAACATATCAATACCATGACCAAAAACGGGTGAAAATCATGGTATATCAACTCCCCCAGACTTAATCTTTTGCTTGTCCTCAAGCAAACCTTAAGTTAGTCTTTGAAAGAAGTTTAAAAACAGCAGGGACTAAGTCAGGGCTGACTTCTTCTTGTAGGGCTTCTTTTTCATATCGGACTAAGTCAGGGCTGGTGGTATTCCAGAGTAGTTCACCTCGAAGTCTTGATAGGTCTTTCTCATGTTCATATTGCATGGCTGCTATCTCCCAGTTGTGATCACCGGTTCTTGCATTGAGCATGTGTGTGACTTCGGCTTGTGTGTAGAGCTTGCAATCAGGAACTCCTTTAGCATAGGGTTCAGCATACTCTGGTAGACATAAACAAGAGCGTCCAAATAAGGAGGCTCTCTTTAGTAAGTTTCCAATGTCATCTTTGGTAACAAGGATGATGTCTCCGTTTACTGCTCTTGCATGGCCAGATTCATCTCTGTAGACTCCATATTCATCCTTCTTTTCCCAAAAGAAACGACGAACTCCGTTGTTGAAGGCTCTCTTCCCATACTCACGTTGTATATCGATCGATGCACGTCTCCATGTATCGGTCGATGCTCGTTGAAACTTGTGCAGATCGTGTGGGTATCGGGGTGGTTGTGTAGAGGGAGTTACTGGTCCATAAGCCATCTGAAGTATGTCTGCAACATCATCTGTGGAGATTGGAATGATTCTCCCATCTATAGCTCGTGCATGACCATCTGAATCCCTGAAAATACCAAACTCATCCGGGATTAGTGAATTTAGATCAAATTTAGGTGTTTGTACCTCGGATGGTGTTGTGGCAGGATCGGTTGGTGGTTGGAGATTGATATCGAGCGATGGAGAGAGCTCCGTATCGGTCGATGGTTTGTGGAACATGTCCGTCGCCGGCTTTGATTTCATGTCGATCGATACGGGTTCTGCAGGTTGGATCGCGGTTTGTAGTGGTGCTATATCTACTGCAAAACTTTCGTGATAAGTGCTGGCCCAGCTTCCAATCGAGTAATATTTGTGGTGTGGCTCATGTGGGACATAGACTGGTTTGCAGTAAGGTTCATCGCTCGTTGATTGAAAACGTTGTTTGAGCGATCTGGGTGGAGGCATATCGATCGATGGACAGGGGTCCGTATCGGTACTCTGTGGCTCGTTCCTCCTCATAATCTTCATCATACTCCTCCTGAGTAGTGATACTAGCTAGCTCGGGCATGTAGTGATCGTTTTCCCACTCATCTGCGCTGAAATCGGCGTCTGGAAACTCGTCTTCGATATGTCAGAATACTCCGTCGAGCGATGAACATGTAGTGCTGTTGGTCGATGGTTCTGCAATGGTATCGGTCGATGGAGAAGAGGTGTCATCGGTCGATACTGCTTCTTCGGTTTCATACACTTCCATAGAATCATACTCGTGCGCACAAAAACAGGTGGCTACGAGTGTTGAGCTTGCTGGCCTTGGAAACTTGATGACTGGAACATGGTTGTAGTGGATGGAAGGGTTGATAAGGGTTAGGCAGAGCTTGTTGGTTTGTAGGTCACAAACAGCTCCAACTGTGGCTAAGAAGGCTCTTTCAAGTAGTAGAGAAGTCTTGAAATTTAGCTTGTTGGAGAGGACATGGAAGTCTGTAGGAATTAGGGTTTCTCCAATCTGTACCTCAAGGTTGCAAACGATGACTCCAGAGCTTTGTTGAGAACAATCCACAAAGATGAAAGTTTCTTCATAAGGCTCTATCTTCAGACCTAGATGATCTGCCATAAGCTTGGGTAGGATTGCTAACTCCAGATCCTGTGTCACAGAGGGCACGTGGGAACTCAAAACCTTGGATGGAACATGGTATTGTGAACTTCCCTGGATCACTCTTCTTCTCCAGTGTTATCTTCTGCTTGAGGCTATCTCTGACTTGGTTAAACATCCTCCTGATGTCTTCTTCTGTCTCCTTGGTTTCTTTAAAGAACATCCACAATCTGTATGAAAATAGGCTTCTTCAAAAGGTTTCTCTTTAGGTATTCTGAGGACTCTTTTTCTGAAGCTTGACAACTCCTTCTCATTAGCTTCTCTTTTATATGGTTTAGGTGTCTTCTCTTTCCTTTTTCTGAGAACTCTTCCATGCGTTTCCTTTTTTATCTCCATGGACTCAAAAATATCCGTGGGTCTCTCTTTTAGGGCTGCTGTAGGGTTTCTGGTGGTGTAATACTTCTCCCGGATAGCGTCAAGTCGTGCACTGTCGATCTTAGGAAGCTCCACTCGGCGTTGGGGTACTGTGTATTGATCGACACTGGCTGGAGTGTGTCGGTCGAAGGGTCTTGGTGTCGGTCGATGACAGGCTCATCATGTCGATCGATGACAGAGATGGGCGGAGGTGGGTGACGTGCTGCGAAGTCGGCGTGAGACATAATTTTGACAGAATGGCACTCGCGAGGGTTTTCGTCTGAGTCCATCGATCGATAGTCGTCAAAGTCGATCGATTGACGAACTAAAGGCGATATCGATCGATGTTGAGCTGGTGATATGATATGAGGCATATTTACCTAGTTTTAGCTATTCATTTTAGTATTAAAAGTGCATTAGATTAAGACTTAGGTATCTTTAAGTTATGCATTTGCATTCATAAGTCCTTTCAGGTGTTGGAGTACCAAAAGGATGAGGTATGAGGCTTTGAGTGGTGTTTAGCTCTTGATATGGAGTTTTGGAGGAGATTTGGTGGTTGGCCTAGCTTGTACCGGGTGGCCCTTACCGGGTGCCATCACCCGGCCACAAGTACTGAAGAATTCGTGGCCAGACCGGGCAGGCCAGACCGGGTAAGCACACCCGGTCGCAGATGAAGGCATACTGGGCGAGAGAGCTTACCGGGTAGCCAGACCGGGTAAGCACACCCGGCCGCAACTCAGCTCCAATCTGACCGGGAAAGCCCTACCGGCTGGAGTGACCCGGCCGCAACTCTGCACCATGGGCGACCTTCCTGACCGGGTGGAAGTGACCGGGTTGGGCCAGCAGTGCCTTACCCGCTCCGTGTTTTCTCCATCTGCCCAAGACCAAACTTTTGCCTAATGACTAAGGGTTGTTTAGTCTTTTTAATTATGAGACCTTAGGGTTGTTAGGGGAGTATAAATACCCCTTGTAAGCACTTTTAGAAGGGTAATCTTTGTTTTATCATCTAAGAACACAAACTTGGAATTCTATCTTTCCTTCTTGAGTAATTTGAGTCTTATTCATCTTTTAATCATGATTAGTCTTGAATCTCTCATGAGCTTAAGATTAAGAATGATGATTAGTGAGTAGACATCTTTTGAGATTTGGGGCTTGGGTGATTAGGGTGATTTGATGAAGATCTAGGTTGCTATTTGTTAGATATATGATGTCTTATGCATAATACTTGAGTTTAATGCTAATTTAGTCTTGATCACACTAGATTAGAACCCTAGACATTTCCTGCCCACAAGGTGTTTGTGTAAATGTCTGAACCAAAGTATTTATGCTTTTTGCTTGCTTAGCCAAGGAGACTTGATGCTAGGGATGCTTAGATGGTTAGTAGACTTAGTCTTAAGGTTTGTTTGATTGATTTAGGCAAAGAGATTTGATGCCTAAAGCTTGAAAGCAAAAGGGCATCCATCTTGAGAAAGAGTTTGTCTATTGAAGTGTCTAGACCTATAAGACTAGTTGATTGTTTAACTTAGCATTCTAGATTGGATTCTCATTCACCCAAAGTCAATACCCTTGCCCCTGGTCTCATCTCTCATCCATTGATTGATAGTTTTAGATATTTCATTGCATTCCTTATTGTATGTTACTTGCTACCATATCAAAACCCCCTTTTGATTGCATTTAGATTAAGCACATGACTTGCATTCTCTTTGATCACTACACTCAGAAATGGATTGACACTCTACTTACCCTAGTACATTGATTTGAACATAAGGGACTAAAAAAACCCTTTATCAAATTTGGCGCCGTTGCCAATTCTGAGTTTGTTTTTGGCATTGAGATTTAGTCATTGCTTGAGACTAAATCATTTTACTTTTGCATAGTTACTAAACTCTTCCCCTTTATCTCTCTTGCTTGGTTGATAGGTGTATGAACTTAAGGAGCAGAGGAGCTGCAAACCTTGTTCCTGAAGTTGAAGAGCCACAAGCCTTAGAGAGAGAATTGCTGAGAAGGAGGAGAGAAGAAGAAAGGCAAGCCCATCTTGATAGATTGGGGCTAGAGATGGAAAGAAACCAGAATCTGCCTCAACCAGAGGCTGCTGATGGCCAAGGAGCTGGAAACCTTAGGCCACAACACCCACAGCGCCAGGCTAGAGTTATTGGCACTCATGACCAACCAAACATCCATGGTCAGAGGGCTGGTATCAGAGCTCCTGCTGTGGAGAACAACAACTTTGAGATCAAGTCAAGTTTGATAAACATGATCCAGCAAAACAAGTACCATGGTCTTGCCTTGGAAGATCCTCTTGATCATTTGCATAACTTTGACCAGCTGTGTAGCACAACAAAGATCAATGGAGTCTCTGAAGATGCCTTAAAGTTGAGGTTGTTTTCCTTCTCTTTAGGAGACAAAGCCCATATTTGGGAGAGAAGTCTTTCACGAGATTCTATTGAAACTTGGGATGCTTGCAAGAAGGCTTTCCTTACCAAGTTCTTCTCTAGCTCAATGACTGCAAAGCTAAGGAATGAGATCTCTGGCTTCACTCAAAGGAATTTTGAAAACTTTGGAGAAGCATGGGAAAGGTTCAAAGATTTGAACCAGTTTATTCCCTGGCTTCACTCCCTAGTGGTTTTCTGTTCTTTTTATTGCTCTTTGACTCACTCTTTTTCATTTCTTTCTTTTTCACTTCCCAATCCCAAGTTTAAAATCAAACTCACAACCCCAAATACCATCCTAAGTGCTAGCTAGAATGAGGTCCTAGTGCTAGCATAAGATAAGAACAAACCATTGTCGCTCCTAATACTCTCAAGATTTTACACATGACTAGCTTTCACAAAAAGGCCTCACTCAAGCAAAATGATTTTAGGTTTCAAAGGAGGATAGGGTTTTAGGGGTATGGAACTGCCATTTGGGTTTTCAAAAAGGGATTTAGAAAGGATAAACAAAAACCCAAATGTGTATAATCCTCGATCAAGCATGCAAGAACCCATAAGCAAGAGGATTAAAGTTCAATTAGTTTTAAGTTCAGTTTGTGGTTGGTTTTAAAAGATAGCTAATCTCACACAAGCAACAAGTTCTAAGATGAGAATCAAAGCATGAAGNGGATTTAGAAAGGATAAACAAAAACCCAAATGTGTATAATCCTCGATCAAGCATGCAAGAACCCATAAGCAAGAGGATTAAAGTTCAATTAGTTTTAAGTTCAGTTTGTGGTTGGTTTTAAAAGATAGCTAATCTCACACAAGCAACAAGTTCTAAGATGAGAATCAAAGCATGAAGCTTACAAGCCTTTTCAAGAGATGCATAAGCTTTTAACTATGTGAACCTAGGGTGTTGTTTTGAGCATTAAGCATGTGTTCCTTGATTCAAACTTTGCTCCTTAAACTATATGAATGCAAACTAATGCTCTAAACTCAATCCTAAGATGCAAATGATGCAACCTAAATGCTTGTTTTTGCTTCTTTTTTTTTTTTTTTTTTTTTTATAAATGTATAAACAATGCAATGCATGGTTTTCTGTTCTTTTTATTGCTCTTTGACTCACTCTTTTTCATTTCTTTCTTTTTCACTTCCCAATCCAAAGCTTTGGAGAACCAGTTTTCTTCAATGACATCAACCTCTCATAGACCAGGGAAGGACCATTGCAACGTTGTCCTCTTCAATAAAAAACGTTGTCCTCTCATAGACCAGGGAAGGACCAGTTCAAAGCTTTGGAGAACCAGTTTTCTTCTATCCGGGAAGCGTCTAGCTCGCCGTACGGCGAGCTATCCGGGACGTGACTAGCTCGCCGTACGCGAGCTAGCTCGATGCCACTTAGCTCGACGTACGGCGAGCTAGCTCGATGCCACTTAGCTCGCCTTACGGCGAGCTAGATTGGCCGAACAAGCTCGATGTTTACGGCGGATGCGGTTTTTCGTTTTTCCGAGATAACGATTTCCAAGTTTTCTATGGATTTCCTTTGTTTGGAAATTTCCTTTAATTTTATAAAACAATTTCCCGAGTTTTATAAAATGACTTCTCGAGTTTTATAAAACAACTTCTTGAGTTATATAAAACATATTTTTATTTTTGCGGAAAGTAATGATTTTATCTTTACCAGAAATTATCGTAGACGTTGATTTCAAGATTACGGTTTTTGACACCAACATATGGTCACACCGAACTACACCTCGAGGAGCGGACAAAGCCACTCCCTTCTCACTGGCTTACGGAGTCGAAGCTATGGCACCGGCAGACGTAAACGTCGCTAGCTTATGCCGCAGAAAAATGCATGCCTCAGCACGATGACCTCAACAACGCGATGTTACTCGACGCCCTCGACGAAATCGAGGAAAGATGGGATCAGGTCATACTCCGAATACAAAACTACCAGCATCAGAGAGAAAGATATTACAACAAGAAAGTCCGCTCCCAGCCACTTGGATTAGGCGACCTCGTACTACGCAAAGTTTTCGAGAACACCAAGGAGCCGAACACCGGTAAACTCGGAGCCAACTGGGAAGTCCTGTATAAGATAGCTCAAGTCATCAAACCCGGATTTTACCGACTAGAAAATTCGCCAGGGAAGGAATTGCCGCGAGCATGGAATTCCATGCACCTCCGTCGCTATCACACGGAGTAAATGCGTTCCCCCCCCCCCAAAAAACCCGAGTAAATGCGCTCATCGAGCCACTTTTACTCATCGAGTAGATGCACTGTCCAAGTCACTTCTACTCGGCCCAATGAACTACAAAGGTACGTAGGCAACCCTAACGGGTCCAGCTATAACCCTAAAACATTACTCCGAGTAAGCGCACCTCTGGTGGCCACTCCAACTCACCGAATGAAACCCATCTTATTCGAGACTCCAGTGAGGCTTGCGCCCTCACTAAACTGATTGACGGACTGCGCACGAGCACTCACCCCAAAGCGTCAGTGCACTCCGATCAGGCGTACTCGACACATTTCGTTCAAGCGACCCACGGTTCCGCCCAACAGCAGCAGTTATTTTTGAACTAGTAATTATACCCGAGTAAGGGAATGGAAAACCGTACACTCGGCGAAACTACTTTACGACTTATCAAAAACCTTAACCGTGAATAACTATAAAAACTCGCTCTCACTTGCACCTGCCCGGGTTCGAAGTTGGGCGGCTAGAGCAACGTACGAGTCTCCACCGACTGACTTCGATAACTGATTATCCCGAGTAAAATCTGAGTTTATTTACGACTTAAATTACTTCGAATTAATTTTGATAATTAGGAATCAGGCTGCACAGCCGAGTATCCGACGGGTTACTTCAAAAATTCGTGTAACAACACCTCGATAATTTATTCGGAATTAATTCTAAATTACTCAAACTCAAACTGTCAAGAATCAAACAACGACTGATGAAAGGAAAAATAAAACCGAATATTTGTTCAAACACAAAGAAAGTTACAAGATCGAACCCCACCAACGGAGTCGAAAAACTTAACCGTGAATAACTATAAAAACTCGCTCTCATTTGCACCTGCCCGGGTTCGAAGTCGAGCGGTCAGAGCAACGTACGAGTCTCCACTGACTGACTTCAATAACTGATTAGTTACTTCAAACAGCCGAATAACGATATTCCAATAGTTTATCCGAGTAAAATCTGAGTTTATTTACGACTTAAATTACTTCGAGTTAATTTTGATAACCAGGAATCAGGCTGCACAGCCAAGTATCCGACGTGTTACTTCAAACATTCGTGTAACAACACCTCAATAATTTATTCGGAATTAATTCTAAATTACTCGAAAGTCAAACTGTCATGAATCAAACAACGACTGATGAAAGGTAAAATAAAACCGAATATTCGTTCAAACACAAAGCAAGTTACAAGATCAAAACCCACCAACGGAGTCGAAAACAACAAAAGAAAGGGGCAACATTCCCCGAGTAAAACAATACGAGCCCACATCACTCCTGCTCCTTGGTCTGGTCGTCATCAGCCCTAGCCACCTGCTGAGGAGCATTGCTCGACGAGGCTTGCTGGTTTACGACTTCTTCTCTCCCAGTCTGCTCCTCGAGGATCTATAATCCTTCCAAGTTGGACCTCGCCTTGTCACTATCCACGCTGGCTTCTTTTCCTCAGAATCTCATGAATCCAAGAAATAAACTTCCTCTGAAAGACCCTGAATGAACCACCTCAGCCACCGATTTGCCCGCAGCAGAAGCAGCCTTACTACCTTTTTCGGGTTGATTACCGACACTCCCTCCTGAGTGGCCTCTGAGAGAAGAACCCGGAGTATGGAGAGAAGCAGCTGCTCGTGGACTGATCAGATTCAAGTTGGAACCGTGTTGGTTCTGAGGGAATTCCTTTTCTAGCTCGGAAGCCAGGTTAGCGAGAAGGCTCTCATTAACAAAAGCCGACTCAAAGGCAAGCGGGGATAAGGTCAAGTCCTGCTTTGTCAGAGGACCAACATCCAACCAAGCAGCCTCCGCGTGCCACTTCAGCTCTTTACCCTTAACGTAGTCAATCCTTCCTTTTCAACTGTGGAAATCTTCTATTTATCTTCAAACTTGCCTTTTATCTTCCGTCTGCGAGTAGACCGTCAAAACGTTATCGTATCTTCGGGTTTGATTTCGTTAACGTCGCGAGATGGGTTTTTATCGTGTTTTAGGAACTTTCGGGCTGTTTTACGATAAAAACCGTTTTACGACTTTAACGAGACCATTTCCTGATCCGATGCCGTTTTTTACTATTCTCTCGACGTTTTTTATTAAAAACGCGTTTTTATAATCTTAACAAAGAATCTCGGATAAATCGTATAGTTTAGGCGATGTTCAGTGTTTTGATTAACCGTTACTGTTTTATACTATTTCTTCGAGTTCTTTTCGGGAAAACAGAGTTTTACGGTTTTTATCGTAAAACTCAAACGATAGGACGGATCGAGACGAAACGGGAGACATTTCGACCGAAATTTGGAATACGATTGTGTCGAAGGACGTATGCCTTGAATCAAGGATGTGGGAGATCGAGGCTCTGGATGGTCGGCTCAACGTACGGCGAGCTAGTTCAGCTTGGCTAGGTCGCCATATGTCGAACTAGGCGAAAAGAACCAGTGGGGCAAAGTCAGCACCTCTTAGTTTGCCCAATGGCGATCTAGCCGGGACGGGACTAGTTCGCCCACCGGCGAACTAAGCCAGTAGTTCGCCCACCGGCGAACTAAGCCAGCTTGGCTTAGTTCGCCGGTGGGCGAACTAGTCGAGATGGGACTAGTTCGCAAACCGGCGAACTAAGCCAAGCTGGCTTAGTTCGCTGGTTGGCGAACTAGTCGAGGGACTCCTAGTTCGCCGGTGGCACAAATAGTCGTGACTAATTCGCGTTTTACGGCGGTTTCGTTTTTTCGCGGTTTTGTAAAACGATCTTCGAGTTTTATAAAATGATCTTCGAGTTTTATAAAACAATATTCGAGTTTTATAAAACGACTTCTCGAGTTTTATAAAACGATCTTCGAGTTTTATAAAACGGCTTCTCGATTTTTATAAAAAGATCTTCGAGTTTTATAAAACGATCTTCGAGTTTTATAAAACGGCTTCACGAGTTTTATAAAATGATCTTCGAGTTTTATAAAACGATCTTCGAGTTTTATAAAATGACTTCTCGAGTTTTATAAAACGATCTTCGAGTTTTATAAAACGGCTTCTCGAGTTTTATAAAACGGCTTCTCGAGTTTTATAAAACGATCTTCGAGTTTTATAAAACGTCTTCTCGAGTTTTATAAAAAGATCTTCGAGTTTTATAAAACGGCTTTTGAGTTTTATAAAACGATCCTATCCTTTATAAAACGATCTTCGAGTTTTATAAAACGTCTTCTCGAGTTTTATTAAATGATCCTCGAGTTTTATAAAACGATTCTCGAGTTTTATAAAACAATTCTTCGAGTTTTATTAAACGATTCTCGAGTTTTATAAAATGATTCTTTGAGTTTTATAAAACGATTCTCGAGTTTTATAACACGATCCTCCAGTTTTATAAAACGATTCTCGAGTTTTATAAAACGATCCTTGGGTTTTATAAAACGATTCTCGAGTTTTATAAAACGGTCCTCAAGTTTTATAAAACGATCCTCGAGTTTTATAAAACGATTCTTCGGGTTTTACAAAACGATTCCTTTTATAATTCTGCAGGGAGTTTCGGCCGTTGATTCCGTCGTGCCGATTTTGACCCCAACAGTTAGCCCCCCAGCTCGTAAGAATCTTGAGCCTTTAGCGTAAGGTTCTTGCGAGTGGTTAACCAGTTTTAGTTAAGTTAGGCGGAATTAATGGTCGGAAAGGTCCGTTGAAAGTGATCTTTCCACTCTCCAGGGAGCGGAAAGCGTTTAAGATTAGGGCTGCGCCTTGTGAAGGCTGCCTA